>JAMALN010001492.1:0-10133 GCA_023630115.1 Cutaneotrichosporon sp. PK4640 | reverse complement strand
AGAATACCCCATTCCATTAGCTACGACACTATTACATACTATCCTAATACCTTATAACACTTCTCAAGTATTCAACAGGTTATGAGCCTCGAGCCTCAATAATTCACCTATCGCTACAAATCAACAAATACAACTTCCAAACATTCAATAGGACCCCAACATGTCCGAAATACAAGACAACAATACTTCAACATACAAAATCACCAAACTCACTGGTGAAGGCGATTATGCACGCTGGGCACTCTCGATTAAGGCCATACTGCTAGCCAAGGACCTAACCGACTATATCAATACAAATGTCACCTCAACAGATGCCGCCGAAATCAAGAAACGAAACCTCACATTCTCAATTATTATCCAAGCTCTCTCGGACGATATCCTGGCCAATCTCTCAGCCGCTGCTGCCGATACAGATGTGCCCAAGCCTGTGGTACTTTGGCAAGAACTCAAAGCAAATTACTCGGCCGTATCCGGTGCTAGAAAAGCAGTACTATTCCAACAACTCCTCAAGACTCGAATTCCAGACCAGGAGAACCCCCTCCAGGCGATGGGGCAGATCAAAAGTGCTCATACTCAAATCAACGCCTCTGGAAGCATTATTAGCGACGAAATGCTTGCATACACAATTGCACTGGCCCTACCAGAGTCATACGCTCCAATTAAGCAATCCCTATGGCAGATTTCACCCATGAAATCGTCCAAGGTCATTGCAGCTATTCAAAACGAATACAACCGACTCCAGGCCGAGCAGCAATTTGCTAGCACTGATACAACAAGTCCCACGGCACTTGTATCCCGCAACAACAACAGCCAGAACAATTACAATAATAGCAATTTCAAGCGCAACAATCATCCCAATTCCAACAATTATAACCGCCCTGCACGCGATCCGAATGCCTATTGTGAAGAGCACCAAATCCATGGACACTCAACCGACAACTGCTTCCTTCGAAAGCGCAAGGAGCGCAATACTCGCCCTGCTGCAATGGAAGCATTTGCATTCAACTCTTCGGTTCAAGAAATAACTACCAAGCTCGAAAACACCTCCATTAACAATGAGACATCATTTGTTATCGATTCCGGTGCAACTCATCATATGGTCAACAATATTCAATTGCTCCACAATATCCGAAACTGCCCAGAGATATCTGTAACCTTTGGAGACGGTTCTAGACTACTGTCAAACACCCAAGGCTCCATCAAAATCGGAAACATCGAGTTACAAGATGTTCTACTTGTTCCTGGACTCAAGCACAATTTAATCTCGGTCAACAAGACACCTGGAGTCTGGATATTCGCACACAACATTGCAAAGCTTCAATCCAACAACAACGAAGTGCAACTCGAAGCAAAATGCAACTCGAATGGACTGTACACTATTTCAACTACTCCTATCGTTCTGAGTGCCACAACAGACCTAATCGAATGGCATAATCGACTTGGACACACTAGCCCAGGTCAAATCCTAGCTCTACAACGCCAAGGAATGCTCCCCAAGGGCACTACCATTACAAGCGACCATGTAAAGAGTTTCCAGTGCAAATGGTGCATTCTAGGCAAAGGAACTCGTCTCCCTTCACCCGAAAATTCAACAAGAGCTACTCGTCCCCTTGCAATCATTCATGTCGATCTTTGGGGCCCTGCGAGAACTCCAAGCAATTCTGGAGCGCTTTACATGCTTGTCTGCTATGACGACATGTCAAGAAAGATCCATTTGGCCTTCCTCAAAAAGAAGTCTGAAGCACCACAAGCAATCATAAACTATATTGCACAATCTGAACGACAACTCAACATTCAAACTCTTCAAATACGGTCCGATCTTGGAGGGGAATTTATGAATAATACCCTTTCCTCATTCTGTGCGAAATTCGGCATACAGCAAGTAACTACTCCTCCAGATGCGCATGCCCAAAATGGACGAGTAGAACGAGTAAATCTAACCATTCTCAATGGTGTTAGAACACTCCTGGCGCAAACTGGCCTTCCTCATTCATTCTGGGCAGAAGCGGCAGCATATATTGCATATTGTCGCAATCTATCTCCCTCTGGAAAGGACAATATTGTACCAGAAACGATATGGCGCAAATACACTACACAGAACCGGTTCTGTTACTCCAAACTATATCCATTCGGTACACAAGTATATTTTCGCGATCATAAGAACACCAACAAGCTCCAACCTCGGTACAGAACCGGCATACTCCTCGGCTACAACATTGGAACAGCAGGATATCGCATTCTTGATTCTGAATATTTCGCAAATAACAGAACACAAGTTATAATATCTAGAGATGTTGTTTTCTCGAAGGACAGTACTCCGCCAGATACCAACAACAACAACTCTACACTCTTCGAGATCAGCAATATCGAAGATCATAATACTGCCAATATACCCAACATAACTCAAGAGGATCTAAAGGACCCCAGCAGTAACTCAGACACTAGCATCGAGTCTAGGGATCCCCTCGACTGCATCTCCGAAGATGGCACCAATTTCGCAGCAGCCTTGCTTGCTGGCAATAATAAAATACCGCAAACATATTCTCAAGCCCGTAATTCAATCGAGGGGGAGCAATGGACAGCAGCAATTGAAGACGAACTCTTGAAAATGCACAAGTACAATGTGTTCGAAATTGTACCTCGACACAAAGCCAGAGGACACACAGTACCTGGCAAATGGGTGTTCACCAGGAAGATCGATGGCAACACAGGCCAACCATCAGCATACAAAGCAAGATGGGTAGCTAAAGGCTTCAAACAAATTGCTGGACTCGATTATAATGAGTTGTTTGCCTCTGTTGCACACAAAGACTCTATTCGGACGTTCCTAGCAATTGTGAACTACCTCAATCTCGAATTACATCAAGTTGATATCAAAGCAGCATTCCTAAACGGTGAACTAGAGGAAACAATATATATGGAACCTCCAGAGGGGCTTCATATCGACAAGAACAGTATCATTCAACTCAAGAAGTCGCTCTATGGCCTCAAACAAGCCCCACGATGCTTCAACCAGAAGCTTGATACTTGGCTTCGAGCTCAAGGCCTTCAACCAACTAAAAGTGATGCCTGTATATACTACAAGACTCAAGACGACGTAATACTCCTTATTTCCATCCATGTGGACGATCAACTGCTTGCCTGCAATAGCAAAGAATATCTGAGACACTTCAAAAACAAGCTCAACTCCGAATTCGAATGCTCTGACTCTGGAGACGCCAATTACTTCCTGGGTTTTAATATTCAACGCGATCGCAGCAAGGGGGAGCTTTGCATATCGCAACACCACTATATCAACACTATTTTATCAAAGTTCAAAATGGAGGATTGCAACCCAGCCAGCACTCCTTTTCCGGCCGGATTCAAGGCGGTCGCAGCTACCGATATTGAGTACAAGGAGGCCCAAGAACTCCAGTACCCTCAACTAGCAGGCTCTCTGCTATATCTCGCAACCATTTCGCGTCCAGATATCGCTCAAGCTGCTACAACACTTTGCAGATATATTGGAAAGTGGAATAAAGCACACTATGCTGCGGCAAAGCACCTACTTCGGTACCTCAAAGGAACTGTTCACCTCAGCCTCACATTTCGAGCCAAGAAGCAAGACTTAGTTGGCTACTGTGACGCAGATTGGGGCGGCGATCTCAACACTAGAAGATCAACAACTGGTTACATTTTCCAGCTCTTTGGTGCAACAATAGCCTGGAAATCTCGCCTGCAATCAACGGTGGCATTATCAACAACAGAAGCAGAATACATGGCTTCTGTCGACGCTGCCAAGCAAGCCCTATGGCTCAAACAATTACTACAAGAGCTGGACATTGTCTTCGACACAATTACGCTCTATAACGACAATAATGGCTGTATTGGCTTAAGCAAGAATCCGATCAATCATGACAAAACGAAACACATATCTATGCGCCATCATTTCCTTCGAGAACGGGTGCAAGAAGGGATTCTTACAGTTACACATGTCCCCAGCAAGCTCAACATAGCCGACATACTCACAAAATATGTTCCCAAGGACCAATTTCAACAACTTCGCAATTACATGGGGCTATCCTTGCGAGGGGGAGTGTCACAACCTAGAATACAGTAGAATACACCAGAATACCCCATTCCATTAGCTACGACACTATTACATACTATCCTAATACCTTATAACACTTTCTATTACTTTCTATCATATTCTACACTATTCTATACTATTCTACTATATTCGACAATAGTATCTTCTAGTATAGAATAGAATAGTTTGCCACCCGGCTTTATACTATATAATAGGACGTTCTAACCGTCCTAGTTATGTACCCACTTCTCAAGTATTCAACAAGAAGTGGATCGAATTATTGCGCCTAAACATTCCAGCCATGTCTGGCATGCCGGACAAAGGGGTGGTGAGCGAGAACTCCGTTATATGGTTGAGAGTGTGGGGTGTCCCCGGATGCAGCCCATCTTCTGTTCTCGTGGCAGCTCCGAGTACTAGTGCGACTCTCTCTGAATACTCCTGGGCCTTTTAAACAACCCAATGTTTAGAGTCACTATCTTTAGAATATTTAGAATGAATGGCAAGCTTCCCCAGGCCGCCTCAAGGTTTCACGAAGGGATTGCAGTGCTCAAAAAGTGCCCCTCGTTCTTTATGTCTTCCCAAGATCTCTTCTGCTGCTTGCCTCAGATCTAAGACGTCTTTTCAGGATAAGACTCCCGAGCATGATAACTTTACCAGGTCACAAGATTGATGATACAGTGTACGCTGCTTCCGGTCGAAAGCGTGAAGTTATGGGGGTATAAGCTCAGTTTGCATGACGCACAAACTGAATGGGGCCTGCAAGCTCTCGATAGGTTGGGCAGAACCCCTGCCTGGAACCACGGGCACTTGTAAGGTCTACCTATCGATGTATCAAAGCCGTATTCCGACGCCAAAGATAAGGACACTGAAAGCTCCCGTTGTATCTGAAAGAGCCAGGCCCGCCAAGGCACTGTCAGCGTGCCCGGTTTGAGCGCACATTCCTGCATTTCATGAATCTTACCACTGGAGCTTGAGGTGTGCCCCTGTCCACTGGTAGAGTTGCGACCCCATGCTGCTTTGATAATAAATCTAACAACGGCCCAGCAGTCCTAGTTCAGTGTAAAAGCTCACTCAAAGAGCAGACCAGTCTCGACCAGTCCAGATCAGTGCCCAGCAAGTGGGTAGCTAATCACTTCCAGTGCCGTATGAAGCTCGATGAGTAGAGATGCCTTCCGAGTTCGGCACGTGGTTGCACACAGTACAGTACCTGTCTTAAACTGCATCATTCAGACCATCCAGCAGCTGTTGAGTATCTCATCAAAAGCTGGTGAGCTCAAGAGACACTTTGCACAACATATCGTCGGTGACATATACATCTCTCACTACAACGAGAATCAGGACAGCAGTTTACAGCGTTGCTTACCCAGAGATGTCAATCAATACTCAGCTCGCAGTAGACTTGCTTGAAACCGCTCTTAAAGGTCACCAGCAAGGCATGAGACGAATCTCAACAGTTATCCTAGGCACACCTCAGCAAGGTCATCGGGTAGAATCAGGGCTGGACAGGTGAGCAGAACATCCTCAAACAACGCTACGCTGTCGATATGACAATTATAGACACCTCCACTCCTCCTGGCCGTTACAATAGTTGATGACAGCAGGGTGTATTTTCACAGGGCTTTAGTTGAATGTTGTATGGAGACGTTGAGAGCAATGCAGAGTTGAACTACAAGTAAAAGACTCTATATAGCACGTATACAGGTTGTGCTGTATACTAGGCAGTGCACAAAAGCAGTGTAATGCTCTGCTAATGGCGGTGTAATCAGTGCTGTGCAGACTTTGTAACGGCGTTACTTGGTGTTTGAGCGTACTCTGGCATTAAAGTCTGCATAAGATCAGCGGGCCATTGTTGAACTTGGTGTGCATTCAAGAACCACAATTGTTGATTCATTATATGGAAACGGGTTGTATTCAAATTCAATGCACCCCAGCTTATGGCAGCCTAGCCATGCTGTTGTTCAATGGTCAAATGAGCAGCTTGACCCAAACTTGACCAACTTCAATCAGTTGACAGTTTCTCGCAACTTCTATCTAATGGAGTATGCCTTTAACACTGCCTTAGAGTACAAATACACAGTGGAGTAGCTAGTAAGAGGGGCACATAATTCGACGTATGGAGATGTAGCAGTGACTTTGCCGCCCACTGCAGTTGCTGTGTATATGCAGGTACAATGTCAATGATGTGGTGATACTTAAAGAGAGCAGTGTTGTTGCTTTGTGGGCTCAGGAACGTCATTCCGACACTCCCACTAGGCCACATAGAAGGTAGAACACGCATTAAAGTGCGATGTTGATAGTATAAGACCAGGTGAGAGGCGTTTGGAAAATATCCGGGCCGTGTTGTCTTGGGTGGTTTACATCTAGTTTGGTCCATTTCGGACACATTTTCAGATAATATACACTGCATAAGCGGTGCTTTGTAAGTTCCACAGCCTCTATATCATGTATACATATCTATATATCTATACTTGTACTTCGAATTATGCACCGCTCTTACTTACTCTCTACATCACAACAGCCTGTGCCGACTCAACAGGTCAAAGGGAAGCTAAAGCAATGTAGCATGTCCTCTGGTCCTGCACCTGCTTCAGGCATTATTGGGATGAGCATAGGACATAGTACCTGACAGGAGATGGTCACTCACTTTGCCCCAGTGCACCACCTACCCGTCCGACTTGAGTGATTCAGCACGTTGTCTGAGTTAGCCTCACTGTATCAGCCACCCTTTACACCACCTGGTCAGTCACCACGACACTTGTGGAGGCGGACACGACAGGCTGTTTCACTGATACCTACCTTCTGGTCAACTATATATAGCCATCATGTCCGTGGATCTCACCCGTAATGTACTGTCTCCAACGAGACCTGAATAACGAATACACATGGATTGGGTGGAGCCTAAAAGAAAGACTTTACGCAATTTTCGGTAGAGCTACAAACCAGCTGTGACAAAGCCAGCAGATCCTCCAATAGACTGAGACGGCAATTTCGCGATCAAGTGTGTCCTCTGTCAGAATACACTGCTGGATCTACACAGCTCTCGATTACACGCAACACTACTCTGATTGTCAACGGATGCCTACAGCGGAAGCCACCTGGTGCGAAGATGCTGGGTGGCGCCGAAACGAAGGAACATGTTCAACGAATGACCAGCCCTTTCCTTCCTCGAGGCTACATAACTGGACTGATGGTGTACACCTCTCAACTGCCTATATATCTCGACTGTCTCGACAGTAAACTCAGCCTGGGGGTTCTGCAGAAAACAACCCTCCTGTATGGCGAAATATCAAGGCATCGAAGCGCATCGAAGCGCTCCTGGCATAAAGGGGTCGGTTGTTCCACCCTACAGCCTGAAGGTGAAGAATCGATAGGAAAGAAGACTGCAACGTTAGACAGAGTAATATTATATACTAAAGCCTCTTGGGTGTCTTCACAGCTGTTGTAAGTGTTGAAAGCGCCCAAGAGCACAGGGTATTTATTTGGAGGCGTTCGCTGATAAAAGTTTGAGGATACTCATAGTAGGAAGTGGGGTGTTGATCCTTACCGGGAGTGATCCTTACCAGGAGGCTGTGCCTTACATGTTTTTGATGCCTGTTGGTCCATGGTCATCTCGATGCACCTTTCGGTAGTCTGTAGCGGTGAGGCTCGCTGGCCTCTGGTTTCCCCACTAGCTGACTAAGAATGGCACCAAATTGAGCCTCGGAAACTGAGGAGAATCGTTGTGGTGAATATGTATGAAGTTTGATGCAGTGATGGACCTCTGTCTCCTTTATCACCAGAGGGAGTGTCGGCAACTGGGTGCACATCGAGCCTGACTTCCGGGAGCTAAAGTCGAACCACTCACTGTCTGTCCCTCAAGCCGAGGTACGATTGACAAGATTGGAATGTACAAATCATCACATCGTTCCAGCTCAGCTACCATCTATACGGCCACAATCCTCGCCGGCCGCCAACTCCTACAGCCTGGCACTCTCTTTCCGTGGCTTAACACCCTCCTTCCGAGCCCTCACCACCCCTTCCTGACTCGTTGTGGCGATAAGAACGCCGTCCTGGGTGTACACGCGGCCCACCATCTGCCCGCGACCGGACGCGAGGTCCACAATCTGCGCCTCCATAATGTGGAGAAGTGGCTGAGAGCCATCGTAGTCTGGCGGGAGAGGGTAGAAGTGAATCGTGTGGTCGATAGTGGCGACCATGCCGAGGCGAGGGTCGGATGTTGCGCTCAGGCCGATGGTGCGGCCGGGGGTCGCGATAGCCTGCGAGTCGGTCATATAGCCGATCATGGCGCGGATCTCGTTGGGCGTCATGGGCCGTCCGTCAAGCTGTGGGCGGAGCCAAAGCGCACGCTGCGAGAAGTATGGCCCGTCTTGCGGGCGCCCGCTGACAGCGGTCATCACACGGTCCTTGCTAGCGAGATACGCGGCCTTGTTCTCCTCGGTATCGGCGAGCCTACTGTCAGTTGCTGATCACAGGAGCCCCAGGGCTCTGCTTACTTTATGCCAAAGTCTCCCATGTTAACAATGTGGTCGGTCCACCGGTCCTCGTAGGACTCCTCGTAGCTCCGAATGTTCTCCGGGAAGTCGCGCTGCCAGCGCTTGCCCCCGGCCGGATCAGGAGGGCGCGAGAACGAGGCCGTGAGCGTGAAGATGGTCTCCGAGTTCTGGATCGCGTGGACAAGTCGAGTGGAGTAGCTCTTGCCCTCGCGCAGTCGCTCGACTGCATACGTGACAGACTTGCGCGAGTCGCACGGCAGCAGGAAGTAGGCATGAGTCGAGTGAAGTTCAAGCCCGTCAACCGTCTTGATGGCCGCCATCAACGCCTGGGCAATGACCTGCCCTCCGAACACTCCGCGGTTACCAGGCGGCGTCCAGAGGTTACCCGCCTTGAAGCATTCCAGGCCCAACAGTCTCGAGTGTGTAGGGATAACCTCCAGGCTGTCGTTCATCGAGATGCCCATAGTGATTGTCGATGGTGAGTGTCGAGGTGTTGGTGAACTGAGAGTGGAGCCGCGACAAGTGGGCAACCGTATTTGAACATATCTCGGTTTGGTGGGGCCCGGTAAGCGGACGTTGAGAAACCGAAGTTGCCGGATCTCGGCCGTATCGGGTATTCTGCTCACACAACCGGCCCTACAAGTCAAGACGCGCCTTCTCTGTTCTTGATCCTGGACATCGCGTTGATGCGGGGTAGACGGGCTCGGCCTGGTGGTAAAGGTGAGAGAGGGTCTTAGTGCATCAACAGAGACAACTTTTGACTCTTGATTGGGAGGCAGACAGGCTGACGAAACTCACTCTGTGAGAGGCGAACCGACCTGGATGGACACCGCTGGGCTTCGTTAGGCGTGAGGTTTTTGAAGAGGGCGGTGGAAGTAGACATATCAGTGTATTGGGAGATCAGCAACGAGGGCGAGTAGGCCATTCATGGTGCCAGCATACCGACAGCAGCACCCCGAATGAGGCTCAAGCGCCGAAGGCGGCGAAACATGGCGTGAGGAACAACGATTTTACTTGTAGGACCGTCCGTCGCAGATATGCATCAATGAAGGGAGATGTGACAGCTACGGCAGCTGCGGGGATAGGGGTAAACGGAGGCATCCTGGGCGACCACATCTGCTAGCAGTGGCCGCAACGGTGACGAAGGCAGTGAGGTTGGTGGTAGGGGGGTGTGGAGGTGGCATCGAAGAAGGCTATGGGGGCCTGTACATGTTTCTGCCCGTAACAGCTAAGACGGGGGATGTTACTATTGATTGATGGTATCGAGGAGGATGAAGGCAGTGACAGTGACGATGCAAGGTAGGCCAAGGATCAACCGAGGAGGGAGACGGCGACGAAGAAGACGCATTTGTGTGACTGCAGCAGGGCCGCCGAAATGGCGATAGCGGGTCGTGAGCATTCAGCCGCGCGTGGGCACGAGGGCGAGAGTTGATGTGTGCCGTAGACCCCAAGCAAACGAATGTGAACGCGGAATCAGAAGACCCCCAGAGAGATGCCCTCCGCCATCGCTTGACCGATTTCGGCGCAGCGGGCCAAGTCTTCGGGCCCGATCTTCTTGGTGGCATAGATGC
>JAMALN010001482.1:0-18557 GCA_023630115.1 Cutaneotrichosporon sp. PK4640 | reverse complement strand
AGGACGAGTGGTTGAAGCCGTTTGAAGTCGCCGAGTGTGGTGGAGTGCCATACAAGGCCGACAAGGCCGACATGGCCATTGCCGGAGGGGTGGGAGGGGGGACAGAGAAGTGGGATGGGGGGATGGGGGGGGGGGGGGGAGGGGAGAAAGATTACTGGGGTTGAATGAATATAGGCACTGGATGGAGGGAGACTGATGGAGAGATTGATGGTGAGGACGATTGCTCTGCCAGCGACGAGTGACGAGCAACGAGTGACGAGTGGACCCCCGAACGACCAGTCTACCAGTTGTTGACGCGTTGACCCCTCGTCCCCCCACCCCTGAGAGTTGGGTTGGGTTGGGTGGCAAACTAGGCTGGTTGCCATTCAGCGCCACTGCATAAAACGCCGCGGAGAATTCAACTTAGCCGTTTCAAGGCGCATGTGGTGGGTGGGTGTGTAAGTAGGACAGTAGGTCTGAAGGCCTGTGGGTCAAAGGTGGCAGAGAAGAGGGACGACGAGCGGGGGGAGACGACCACCTTGCTTCACCTTGCTTCAACTGTTACTCATCCTTCATCCATCCACCACATCCTTGCCTCCTTCAACTCTCTCTGTCCTCGTCTCCCCCCTCTCCTTCCTCGACATCATCGTACCACATCATAGAGACATCCCTTCCCTGCGAGCATGAACGCCGACCTCAAGCGGGTGCGCGACAGCTCACTCGACGCTCCTTCCTCCTCAAAGCGAAGGGCAATCGGCTCAGGCTCCAGCCCAGGTCACTCTCCTTCCTCCCCTCATCACGGCAAGGATCACGACCATGAGGAAGAAGACGACGTCGAGGACTGGATGCGCGTCGTTGAATCCCATCGCAAAGAGGCCCTCTTTCGACAGATGCTCGAGTACCGCCGCACATCTCAACGGGAAGCAGCCCGCGCAAACGCGCTCGAGTCCCAAAGACGCAACCTCCAGGCATGCTTCCGATCAGTAGAGGCCTGCTGGGCACAGGTGTGTTCCTGCCCGCCGTGCAGCAACGGTGCGCAAACCAAGGTGTGTGCTGACAGGGCGCAGGTCGTCTCCTCTTTGCGAGATCGCGCAGGGAACCTCCCGGTGCCAGACGAATCCTTGTTCGCCATCGACCCAGCGTTGGAACAAGATCAGCTCGACGACATGGTCAAATCGAGGTTGGAAGCAACCCTCCGTCTCGTCGCAGTCTTCGCCGACGCTGCCGCTGGCAAGCACTCGTCCGACATGGGTGGGGATCTTCGTCAGCGATTAGACACATTGCAAGTAGAGGTGAGCTAGCGCGGGGGGCCGGCCAGTAGCTGACGAAGCAGTCGAGCAAACTACAAGTCGACTTGACTCAAGCGCGGTCCCAACTAGACGACGTTTGCCAATCGCGAGACACTCACTTGCGAGACCTGCAACGAGCCGAGAAGCGGCTAGACAAGCAGAAGATGGAGATGGACAAGGAGCGCCTCGCATGGAATGCCCAGCGCGAGTCTTCCGCGGCTGCGCCGGCAAAGCCCATTGCGAATGGCTCGGGACACTCGACGCCCAATGCCCGCGCGTCGGAGGCACCAGAAGCAAAGCCTGTCCCGGTCGGTGGCGTGGCCACTTCGGACGAGACTGAGCAGCGCTGTGCCGAGCTCGAGGTTCTTGCCAAGTCCCGACTGCAGCAACTCGAGGCCTTGAGGGGAGAGCACACTGCCCTGACCCAACAGGTGGACAAACTCAAAGTCCAGGTAGGTCACACCGAGGCGAACGTTTCAACTGACAGCAGGCACACAACCCTTCTGAAGAGGCGTTGCGCCAGTCGCCCTTCTTCCAGGTCTACTTGCAACGGTTGGCGACATCGACCGCGGGCGCCGAGGCATTGCAACAACGCTTCGAGCAGGCCGAGCAGAAGCTTGACCAACTGCGAGACAACAACCTCGAGTTCCGCGAGGCTGTCATCGCGGAGGCGCGCACCGAGGTCGAGACGCTGCGAGAGAAGCTCGGACAGAAGGACGTGGACCTCGCCCGTCTGCGCGGGCAGCGCGATGAGCTCAACGCCGAATTGACGGAGCGGAGAGTTCGTGACACGGACAAGATGCGCTTCGCCGACGAGATGGAGCAGCTCTGCTCGAAGCGCGAGGAGCGCATCAATTTCCTCTGTTCCGAGGTACGACGACTCAAGGGCAAGCTCGCTGCCAAGGACGGCGCCGAAGGGTACCTCGCCTTCCTCAAGGACGGCCCCGTCGACGGTGACTACGTAAAAGCGCTCGAGCAGCAGCTCCAGGCGACCAAGGACGAAGTGTCAGGCCTCGCCGAGCAGCTCAAGAATGCCGCCGGTGGTGACGCTACCACCGCGGCTTCTGAGACTGCCATTCGCACGGAGCTTGAGGCTGCGCGCCGGCGTCTGGCCGAGTACGAGAGGATCCTCGGCCCCAACGCCTCAGCCGACGTAAGGGACCTGGCCGCGCGCCTCGAGGAACAAGCCGACGCTCGCAAGAAGCTCGAACTGCAGCTCGCCGAGGCCGAAGACGCCACCAACGCGCTCTACCAGGAGCTCGAGGGCGTCAACAAGCTGTGGGAGGAGCTGGACCAAACGCTCAAGACCAAGGTCTTCGAGCTCAAGGACGGCGAACTTCGGATGCAGCGCCTCAGCACCGAGAAGGCCAAGGCCGACAACAAGTACTTCACGGCGATGCGCAGCAAGGAGGGCGTGGAGGCCGAGCTCAGAGCCGCCCAGCGCACTGTCGGCAAGCAGCTCAAGCTAATTGAGAAGGCCAAGGAGGTCGAGAGGAGCCAGGGCACGCAGATTGTGGGTCGGAGAATGATTGCGGTAGCTGACACCTAGGCCCAGCAGGAGAAGACTCTCACTTCGTTGAAGAACTCGCTGCTCGAGCTCACGACGCAACTGGCCACGGCCGCCTCCGACAAGAAGCAGCTCGAGCTGCGTCTGCAGGCGATCAACACGACGCTCACTGAGGCGCAGCAGGTCGCCCAGACACGTGTGACCGAGGCTGCGTCGGACAAGAGTGCACGAGCCAAGGCCGTGGACGAGCTGCAGCAAGTCAGATCGAGCCTCCAGAAGCTCAAGGAGGTGCACGAGCAGCTCACGTCGACTGCCAACGCACAGGGCGGGTCTGCGGCAGATGTCGCGATTCGGGAGGAGCGCGCCAAGCTGCTGGTGAGTGGAAAACGGGCGAGTGCGCGAGATTGCGCAAGAAGAGGCCAGTGCGATCCAAGCCTGTCGGGCAAGCTGTCCAGCAGTTCGGCCGACCTTCCTTGGCTTGGGTTCGCACAGGCTATCTCGTGCCCAACTCGCTTAGGCGACAGCTGTGCCGTGCGCTTGGACTGTGTGCTGATGGCAGAAACTCCTTCGGTGCTCGTGCTGCGATATCAACTTCAAGCAGCAGGTCATTGTCAAGTGCATGCACACGTTCTGCAAAGAGTGAGTCAACGAGTGCCGTCGACGACGACCAAACAGGTCCCAGGGACCGAAGGCGTCGTTGTGGCAACTGCCGGCGGCAAGTGTGAAAATCTGTCCCTGACACGTGCCCAGATGCCTCGACAAGCGAATTGAGACACGCCAGCGCAAGTGCCCTGCCTGTGGCCTCGTGTTTTCAAAGGACGACTGCAAGACGCTCTACTGGCAGTAGACGAGTTGGGTGTCGTCGCTTGGCCCTACAGGTGGCGTCTGTGGCTTGCGTGGGCCCAGGCCGCGATCTGCGATGGAGCGGAGTCGGGCGTCCGCAACAGGGTGGGATCGTGCACCGCCGCGGGCTGCGCCATGTCAAGTCGCCGTTGTCACCGTCGTTGATGGCTTGGGTTGCCGCGGGCGAGGGCGGCGTTTGATGTTGGGTATGAGGTGGGGGAGGGGGGCTGACAGTGTTAGAAGCAAGCAGAGAAGAACCATGGCCGAGTAGTATTGTCTGTACGAGTAGCATTCCCTCATCATTCCCACATTATGAACAGTACCATGTGCTGGTGCGCGCCGAAGTCAGGCCGAAGGGTGAGCCAGTGAGAAGGCATGAGAGGCTGTGCTGCCGAAGTGTTTCCGCGGCATGAGGAGCGACAGGTTTGCTCATTTGTTGGTGGGAATCGCGATATCTTTCAAAAGCCCCTGGATGACAAGGTACTTTGGTGATGTGATTATCTCGAGCCAACAGGCCAAGGGGAGAGAGAGTGGCGAGTGGGTTGTGGACGATACCCAAGCCATGCCACAGCCGTGCCAGTTAAGCCCGTAGCGGTTAGGGCCACGGATAACAAGACGACGCATCGACGCGGGCCGACAGGGACTACAGAGGGCGAGATCTGGCCTAGCGCGTCCGACTGCTCGCTAGTTTGATGTCAGCGGCACCGCGTCGCGGCCCGCTTTCTGATTGTTGCGCGTCCGAAAACCTGTCGATTGACGCAGGCATGCAGCCATATGCAACCAGGTAGTAAGCGAGCCAAAGGTAAAGGGGGGCGAGGTGAGAGCGAGGTTGCACTGGATTGGCAGCGGAGCGGCAGTTGCGGCAATGGCCCCCGCTCATCCCTGCCATCCTACCAGTCCTCGCACCCATCTCGCTCCTCGCATGCCTCGCACCCACCACAATGTCATGCCATATCGCGTTGAGGTGCACACGTTTGCGACGCACATCTCTTCATCATCTCTTGTCTCACATCTCCCACTCGCTCTTACATCAGCCACGGCTTCATTGCCATCACTCCACACGGCAGACCGGTTGTTTTTGAACCAGCCAGTCTCTCCCCTCTCACCACCTCCCCCAGCCGGCATACCAATCTACCGACCGACCGACGATCCGGCCCCGCCCGACAGCGAGCCGCCGCAGAACACACCAAGAGCATCAAGAGTAGCACCGAGCACGTCGGTGAAATACTCATTCCGCCGCCTTATCCAACGCTTGGTCACCTGGTCGGCTCGACGCCCCTGCCGAGTGCACGCCACTGGTGTTGACGTGCTGTGCTGTGGTGGGCTTATCCACCCGCGTCTACTGGCCGAGGTAGTCTGTTGAGACACACGGCAAACCACACAACACCCCCCTCCTCGGGCCGCAATTCGCCGTCTCCGCACCTCCGCGTTTCCGTCTCGGCTTGATACTCGTCGTCTCACCGCGTTGGGCAAAGGCAGTTGGTCGATCAGCTGTGCCTCGGGACTGTTCCTCGGTGTACCAACCGACCTACGTCGGCAGTCTCACTACGCTTGACAACTTGTAGATTGGAGTCACCCAGAATTTTGGGTGTAGTGGTCATACCTCCGGTTTAACACCACTGCGTCATTCCACTCTGGCTCACTGTGGCTCGTCTTTGCATCTCTCAACCGACCACTTGATCTCGTCGCTCCTCGGCCGTCCCTACCCCTCCCCCGCCCCCGCGCCCAACAGCGCCACCTACGCCTCATCCCCCCTTGCCATCACACCTTCTACTTCTACTTCAGCATCAACCACGTCGACCTCGTCTCATCAATCCTCCGACTGCGACTGCAATCTCCCTCTCTCTCCAGCATTCATCAACCACGCGTGTCAGCATCACACCTCCTATCTCTAACCCTCGACTTGAACACCGACACCGAGCTCAACACCCATTACGCGCCCACAGTGACGGATGGCGACCAGTGACGCCACGGACGCCCATCTCAACCTCTCGCTCCACACGCGTGCACGTCCGCTCGTCTGACCTGCACGTCCAGAGGCCCAGCCGCGATCGCTTCATCTTCATCGTCGCCTGACACACTGCATCGGCGGCCCCGTCCCACCACTCCACCTCATCCCCTCGACGCACCGTCCTCCCCCCCTCCCCTCCCCTACCCTCCCCCGCCGGGCCCCCTTGCCAGCAACACTCCCACAATGCCAATGTTGCGGTACCCCACTTCGGCGACGAGCTCCGCGCGCCCGTCGCGCCCCACCTCCCCAGCGCCTGCGGGACCACCGCCCGACTCTAGCCTCGACTACCTCACGCGCCCCAGCCTCTCGTCCGAGGCGCAGAACAGCCTCGCCTACGCCCAGGCGCACGGCGTCCTCCCCCCAGCAACTGTGAGCGGATTGCCACCCAACACCACTCCGCAGGCGCTCGCGTACGCCGCCGCCCACGGCGTGTTCCCCAACGAAGCCGCGGGGCCGAGCCGCATGGGCTCCGCCGCTAGCCATCTGGCGGGTCGCAACCCGACCCTCCGCACCGCCGACAGCTACTCTAGCATCCCAAGCGTGTCCAGCTTGCCCTCGTCCGCTGCGATGAGCAGATCACACTCGACCATGAGCACCGGCTCCACGCCTGCGGGGTCGGCCATGGGCGTGCAGGGGGTCGGGGTCGGGCATGGTTCCCAGGCTCACCCGCACTCCAGCGCCAACCCCCTCGAGATCAAGCTCGACTCGGACCACCTCGTTCTCCGCGGCCAAGGCGGCGACATGGCCCCAGCGTACCTCTCTGGCTACGTGAGCCTGTGGCTCGCAGAGAGCACCAACATCAAGGACATTACGATGAGCCTCACAGGCAAGGCCAAGGTCCAGTTCTCAGATTCTTCCAGGTGAGTACGGCATGCGGTGAGCGCAGAGCCGCGTCACAGGCATGCGTGCTACCGGGCGCAGCGAGCGGTGCAGTAGTCTCCCATCTCACCTCCTCCTCTCCCCTTCTCTCACGAATCCCGTCGTGCGACGATGTGTGTCGGCACCTCGTTTCGCCGCGGCCGATTGTCGTGTGTCCCTCGGGCGCCAGTGCACCCTCACGTTGTGCCCAGCTACCGCGCACAGAAGGCCCGCTTTCCCTTTGCCGTTCCATTATCTTGCATCTCTGCACGACACGGCCCGCTGCTTGGTGCCAAACCTAAACAACAAGGCCAAAACTTAGTGGCCTCGGCCCGTCGGCGATCGCCGGCCGAGGCACTACTTGGAGCGCCAGGCAGGGTCCCCCCACTCGGCGTCACTCCCAGCCAAACCGTTCACTGGCTGTGCCGGCGATGCCGCAGGGAAGCACGGGATGAGGCGCACAGACACGATTCGGGACAGGGCGGAGTTTGGATGCTTGGGCGCGACCAAGCCGATGGCTTCCCGACGCCCGGGGCCATGTGGGGCACACTCCGCCCCGCGTCTTTGCGCCGCGTGCTCCGAATGCCGCTTTAGCCGCTCCGCGCCGGCGTCTCCTTGCTTCTGCTCCCAGACTGCTCTCCACTCCCCCTCGCACCTCTTTGGCCTCTGCTGACTCCAGC
The DNA here is from genome assembly GCA_023630115.1 of Cutaneotrichosporon sp. PK4640. Lineage (NCBI taxonomy): Eukaryota > Fungi > Basidiomycota > Tremellomycetes > Trichosporonales > Trichosporonaceae > Cutaneotrichosporon > Cutaneotrichosporon sp. PK4640. The sequence goes on along the minus strand of JAMALN010001482.1, from coordinate 11,390 downwards.
CACAATTACACGCACAGCATCATCTCGCATGACTGGTCGTTCCTCCAGGGCAACAAGAGGCACACCCACACACTCAAGGCTGGGCTGCACACGTTCCCCTTCTCCTTCACGATCGATGGCAACCTCCCCTCGTCTGTCACGACGTTCACGGGAGACGGTGACATCATCTACCGTCTACGAGCGCAGGTCATCCGCTCCGGCCTTGCGTTCAACCTCAGCGCGTACCGCAACTTCGGGGTCGTGCGGACATTTACGCCCGAGGCGCTCGAGTTCAACCAGACGCTCGAGATCGAGAACACGTGGCCAGGCAAGATCATGTACTCGATCACGCTGCCGTTCAAGGCGTACGCGGCGGGCGACTCGATCCCGGTCATTCTCAAGTTCATGCCCATTGCCAAGGGCGTGCGAGTAATCAACATCACTTCGGTGATCAAGGAGTACTCGTTAGTGAACACGCGCGGGTCAACACATCCAGACACCCGCGCTGCGATATCGATCAAGCACGACATTGTCGACGGGCAAGCCAAGGTTGTCGATCGTGAGGTAATGCGCCCACCGTACCACTGGAACGGGATGCAGGCGGTCGAGTGGCGTCCCGAGGCGCTCGAAGTCGTCCCCGGGCAGTCTGGCCGGTCAAGGTCCTCGACGGCGAGAAGCTCGGTCGAGGGCTCCAACCAGCACGAGGAGACATCGGAGGAGGTGATGGAGCATCTCACGCGCGGTGACGACGAGTTGAGCCTCAAGATCATGATCCCCATCCCGCCATGGACGACGCCGACGCACACCATCAAGCCCGTGTACGTGACGCACAAGGTCAAGTGGTCGTGCTCGATCTCCAACGCCGACGGGCACATCTCGGAGCTGCGGTGCGCGCTGCCCATCTGCATTCTCGACAATTCGCTGTTGTCCGAGGCCAGGATGAACGGCGCACCCGCGCGCAACCTGCTCCTCGGCATCGACTCGGAGGAGTCGGCGCAGCAGGTCGACCTCCCGAGCTACAGCAACCACGTCTACGACCGTGTCGCTGTCGCAGATGCTGGCGGTTCGGGCTTTGCGGGCGCGGGTAGCTCGGGGATATCGTTGCGGAGCACGCCAAACATCACCCCTCCACACTCTAGACCCGGCTCACCGGCACACGGACGCAGCAGCAACCGCTCGCGCGGGAACAGCGATGCCTACGACCTCCCACCTCGGCGGCAGCTCACAGACGCCGAGCATGCAATGTTCCGGGCTGCGGGACTTGGCAGCAGCGGCCCATCGAGCGTGTCCTCCGAGTCGCCACAAGAACACAGCGCGAGTGGGAGCCGCTTCGCGAGCATGGTGGGGTCGCGAACCGGCAGCCGGCCAGGCAGTCGGCAAGGAAGTCGGGCCGGTTCGCGTGCCGGGTCGCGCGCATCCTCGCCAGACCGCAGCCACGCGGGGAGCGACGACACACACACTGAGCGCCGCGGTCTGTCTGGCCTGCTGCACCTGAAGCCTTTAAGCGCGCTGGGCGCCAAGAGCCCAATTCTCCGCAACGGGCACGCGGCCTACAGCGGTTCCAGTTCGCCGGTCCCATCCCCGGGGCTGACACGCAACGGCGTGAGCTTTGCCGACCTCCCTGTGCCTGGCCAGGAGCGAAGCAGTAGCGCGTTCGAGCACGGTTCTGTGCGGAGAGGTGAGCGGCGATTCCATGTGTACGACGACGAGGACGATTCGCCACTCGACGAGACGACGGCGGCGCTATCCCGAGTCCCGAGCTACACGGATGAGAGCGGGACACAGTTTGTCGTGCCCCTCGACCCTGCGCTGCCCTCGTATGTCGACAGTGAGAGGCAGATGGAGCGCGCGCGGAGCACCACGGACCTCGCTGGTGACTTGGCCGCCAGAACGCACGAGCTGGATCTCGCGGAACGCACTCCGCGCCCGCCTGTGCGCGAGGTTGAGGATTTATAGCGGTAGAGGTGTAGAGCGTAGATCTCAGAGTGTAACTGTCAGAGTGTATAGATAGGGAGATGCAACACAGGCATATTTGATGCCAGAGGCGATGCGCACTACAGTGCTACAGTGATGCCGCCCAGTTATGCCTGAGCCTTCGACCACGGTGCCGTCCGCTGCAAAGCTTGTAAAGCTTGCAATTGATCAGGCGCGTGGCTTGGACGCCTCAAGCACGCAAGTAGACAACCGCTTGGTAGTGTTCAGCGGTGGACCGGATGGCAAAGTGAACTGCGCTGTGGGCACCAATGGTGAAACAGACCAATGCAGCGTAGCTCATTTAGCGAAGTGAACAGTGCCAATGACCTTGCCTCTCGAAACCGATCAGTCAAGCTCACCTTGGAGACCGATTGTCATCAAGTTTGTAGCTCACCGTATCACAGCGGCATCCCCCAGGAAAGTTGAACAACGCTGTTACCCTTCAGCCCTTCCGTGTCATCCACAGCACGGTTCACCCTCCAACGCCCAACATCCAACCCAGCACCCCAGCGCGGCGCGACAAGCCAGAGGTTGAAGGGATGAATACTTGGGGATCCCCAAAGCAATTTGAATGCTTATTTTGAATGTACAAGCATCACGGCGGGTGGGCGGCTGGGGGTGGGGGATCAAGGATTGTTGTGGCAGTCGTGGCTTCACTTCTTCCTCACAGCGCATTTCAGAATGAAGGTTGAACAGTGCTTGGCGCCGCATAGTTTTGGGCACCCTGGAAAGGCCAGAATCGGACAGCTTGCAGCTCACCTTACCACAGCGCTGTGCAGTAGTTTTAACTGAATAGCGCTGTTAGTCAGCCACTGGGATGTCCCACCATAGCGCTGTTTCCCTTGATGCAACCCAACCAGAACAGGCCACCCACTGACAGGTGTGTTGACGATGGTGGAGTCATCTGCCTCCGAGCGCAAGACTGCAGAGCTTGAGGCACACCCTACGCCGCCACGCATCACTTGCACGGACCTGGCCTTCTCGCTGTGCCGGGCATGCGGGGGTGACTCACTCCGCTGTTCCTCGGCATCGTCAGCAACCAAGAACACCGTGACGGGCGTCACGCCGTTTCCGATGAACCTAGCGAAGACATGTGGATTCCGCGCTGGCCTCCCCGCTGCGTCTCGCCGAGTCCGGGATGGAGGGTTCTCGATCGCTGGCCCCGCGATCGACGCGTCCATCGGCGTCGGGCAGGGAACCGGGGCGCCATCCTCGGAGCGCCATGTTCAGAGTCCCCTGGCCGTCGCTTCGCTCGCCCCCGATCGCCCGTTACCCCCGCCTCAAGCCTCACGGACTCTGCGCGCACGTCCTGCAGCACGCGCATGCGTTCCCGCCGTCACGTTTCTTCCACCAGCATCCGCGCGTTACCTTGGGTCGTGCTCACGGCACCAGCTGGTACCAACGTGGGGGCACATGGCGAGATGGGGGTGGAGATGGTGATTCCAGGATCCCCAGGGGCGGGAGTGTCCCGCTGCAGTGTGAGGTGGAACTGCGACTGGCTGCGGGAGCGCTGGCAGGGCGAGTGCATGCGTGGGAGGGTGAGAGAGGCAGGCAGGCAGACAGGCAGGCAGGCAGGCAGGAGAGAGTGAGAGTTTAGGCACTGAAGAGAGCGTCACGGTTGGTCGGGTGCTGGAATCGGCGCTGATTGGCCAGTTCGCGCTTGTTTTCTTTCCCCTTCGGGATGGACACTACACTAACTCACTGCGCCTCATTACGCTCGCCAGCCACTACCCTGCGCTGCCGTCATGCCCCATTAACAGACCCCCGTCGGCCTTGTGCCACCTGGGTGGGCTGGCAGCTGGGCTGACTGCTGAACTGTCGGCCAGGAGTTTGGGGTCACGCTTAACGAGACAGGAACCGAGAGCGATGGCGGCCAGGAGGACCAGGGAGGAGAGCGCAGACAAGAGATCCCAGGTTTGCAGGTATGGCTCGCATTCCCCAGCCAGCGCCAGGCGCCATTGAATTCAGTCGAGTGGGCTGGCGCAGGGACTCTCTGAGCCTGCTGCGGTGTCTTCCTCGCCTTGTCCGTGACGCCGACAACTCTAGCTCTGAGCTAGAACGGCACGAGCTGAGCTTACTGACCACCTGTGGGGACCACGACGCCACGTCTGTCCATTGCAGCTGGCACAGGAACTGGGTGTTCCTATTCACCACACTCACCTCTTCTCTCCACGCGCCTGATTTCTCTCTCACACAGGGACAACGAGGTCTCACTTGTGCCAACAAGCGCTGCTTCAGCACCGAAGCGGCGCAAGCTAGCGCGGTGTCATGACTGCGAGTTCCTGCGCTAGACCCTAAGTATTCCATCTGCGAGATCCCTCTACCCCGAGGCCCCCGAGGCTAACAGAGCTGCGAAGCCTTACTAAAGAACTGCGAGCACAACATCCCCCAGCTCTTCACCCACTCCCCCCTCCCAACTCCACTCACCTCCTCCCACCCACCCAGGCTTGCGGGCAAGCCAACACTACACAGCTGAGCTGTTCGGAAGCCGGTCTTCCACCCCCATCCCCCCCCCTATCATAATCTTACCACTCTCGAGAGAAACACGATGCTCGCCAACCTCGCCATCGCTTCGCTGCTGGCCAGCGGAGCCGCCGCCCTGGGTAACGGTGGAGACCACTACGTCGCCCACCGCTCCGCCGTCCACCGCCGCGACAAGGGCGCCCGCTACCCCGTCGTCCCCAACTTTGTGCCCCGGGCCGCCGACGCCTCCCCTGTCGGGGTGGGCGGGGCGCACTATGCCCAGGTGCAGAAGCTCGGAGGCGACCACGCCTACGTCGTCGGTCGCGACAACTATGAGCGCGACGCTGCGGGTAATATCATGTTCGACGAGCGTGGGATCCCCATCACGGCGACCACCACCGTGATCGTGCCCATGACGACTACAGAGGTGGTCTGGGTTGACCCCGCCAGCGAGACACCCTCGCCCTCCGCCAGCGAGACCCCTTCGCTCACCGAGAGCTCTGAGAGCTTCTCGCCCACGTTCTCCGCCAACACCCACATCGTGCTTCCCCCCGAGTTCTCCGAGTCGGCGTCGTCTGGTACGCCGCCGACCTCGGCTGTCGAGTCCTCAACTGGCTCGGCCTCCCCCTCCCCCTCGCCATCCCCCTCTCCCTCGCCCTCGCCCTCCCCTTCGCAGGAGTCGTCCTCGTACTTCTCTTCGACGGCCTCTGCGTCGTCTTCCGAGACGTCCGACTCGGCGTCGGCTTCCCCAACTTCCCCCGCCCCCTCTGCTTCGCCCTCTGCCGGCGACGGCGGGGTCAACAAGCCGGGCGGCAACGAGGGGCTCAACAAGCGCCTCATGAACGGCTACTGGGCGGATTGGACATCCAACATCGTTCCGCCCGAGTCCGTCGACTGGAACCGCTTCGACGTCATCAACTACGCCTTTGCCGAGCCGAGCTACGACGGCCGTCTCGAGTTCACTCAGGCCAACAGTGCCTCGCTCCTGAAGCGTCTCGTCGCCTCGGCTCACAGCAATGGTAAGAAGGTCGTCCTCTCAGTCGGTGGCTGGACCGGCTCGGCCCACTTTAGCTCCATCGTCGCCGACCAGGGTCGCTCGCAGATCTTTATCGACAACATTGTCGCCGCCATCAACGAGTACAACCTCGACGGCATCGACCTCGACTGGGAGTACCCCGGTGTCCCCGGTGCCGGTGGCAACAGCATCTCGCCCGACGACAGTGCCAACTACATCGTCTTCCTTCGCAAGCTCCGCCAGGCGGTTCCCCAGAACTCGCTCATCACTGCCGCTACCCAGGTCTGGCCGTTTGCCGGGCCCGATGGCAGGCCCATGAGCGATGTTTCGGCTTTCGCCGAGGTGTTTGACTGGATCCTGCTCATGAACTACGACATCTGGGGTTCCTCCGCCTCGCCTGGCCCCAACGCCCCGCTCGCCGACGGCTGCAAGGACTCGAGCCAGCCAACCGCCAACGCGTACGCCGCCGTCGCCTCGTGGGTTGCCGCTGGCTTCCCAGCCGACAAGATTACTCTTGGTGTCGCCGCGTACGGTTACGTCCAGCGCTCGCAGGCCAACCAGCTCCAGCACCGCCGTGCGTACCCGCCCCCGCAGAAGCGTCAGGTTACCGTTGCCAACGGCGATGGTGGCACGGCCGACGGCCAGGTCACATTCCGCGGCCTCGTGCAGCAGGGTGCCCTCTCGAACAACGGCGGCAACTTTGACGGCGCCGGCGGCTTCACCCGCAACTGGGACGAGTGCTCCTCGACCCCGTGGCTCAAGTCGGCCTCATCGGGCCAGATCATCACGTACGACGACCCGCAGTCGCTCAACATGAAGGGCCAGTTTGCCGCGCAGGCCGGCATCCGTGGCTGCAGCATGTGGTCCGTCGATGGCGACTTTGTCGACGGCGCGTGGCCGCTCACGGACGCCGTCCGCTCCGGCATGGGTATCTAAGCCGAGCCCCATATCAGGCCTTGCAGCAGATATACCCATCCCGAACCGCGCGGTAAGGACCTTGCGACCAGACGAACGGACACAGAGTCAACCATGTAGCACACTAGCGTAGAGTAGATAGCTTCGCTTTAGGCGAGTAATGCAGACAATGCATGGGTGAATGATGGCGCCGGGGGCAGCCGAGTGAGTTGGCTCTGAGGTGTCCAGTTTCTGTTAGGTGTGGCGCGATCGCTCCAGCCTGGCTTGTTGAATCGGTTACCAACCCCGGGCTACGTTTGACTACATACTCATCACTAGCGGCGCTGACGTGACGGTGATTGACCTTATCGCTCCCTATCACCTCCCTTTTGCTCCCTATCGCGCCGTTTCCCCAAACAGTTGCGAGGCCATCTGTACCTTAGCATACCGCCCTGGACGCCAAGAGGCGGCAGCCACTGCCTGCAAGTGCGTCACAGGCGTTCCCGCCACCGCAAGCGCAACGGAACCGACCTTTGAAGCGCGGCACGGAGAGCACCTCCACCGATCCCCCTCCCTGCCAGCGAGGTGTTCGCTTGACGCTAGTGCACACCCGGAAGCGAGACTTGCTGCGAACGAGCGAGCTACCGCCCACAGCCAGCAGGGGGACGGAAGCGAGGATCAGCGGAGCAATTGCCAGGTGTTGTGATGCTGACATTGGGTGGCGCCGGGACGTCCAGATCTACCCTGTATGCTGGCAATACATACACCTGCAGGCGGCCAGGTTTGGCCCATGGCCCATACTCGGCCTGCCCAAAGCTCCAGATCTGCCTTTGCCTGCGGGGAGCCGGAGGCATGCTTTCCGGGTGAATGCAGATCATGCCAAGTTGCGACGGTCCGAGGTGGGACCGAGACCTTAGCGCGCTATTCAACACTCTTCCGAGCGGTATGGGAACCGATGATGTGGGCCGGTTGCTGGCTCGCTGCGCTCCACGCCGACCTCCCAAGCTCCAAGTGAGCACCGACGGTTTCGGCCGACGTGATGCCTACGAACATTGATGCAAAAGTGTCCATGACGATACAACAAGCGAGGATGCCGTGCTAGTGTGCCGGCGTGCGAACCCCAACCTAAACCCAAAATCTATGAATCCCATGCTAGAGCAGGTCCCACACGTGCACGTCGAGCGCGGCGCCACGTTCCCGGGGGCTGGCGACTGCGGCGGCAGCGGCAGCGCGTGCATGCGCGTGCCGTGCCCACCCCGCTTTGGGGGGATGAAGGCCTGCGTCGAGGGCCGGTTCGCGCTGCAGGAGAGGGTCGACGATCTCGAACTCGGTCTCGGCAGTGTACGCGCACGCATGCAGTGCGGCCGACACGACCAGTGTCCCGCCAAAGAGGAGGACCAGGAAGGCGACGGGGGACTGGCGGCGGCGTCGTCGCTTCTCGCCCATGGAGGGGAGGAGTGGCTCGTCCCCACGGAAGAAGGAGAGGACGGCCCCGAGCCAGGGGAGGAGGACGGCGACGAGGACTGCGCGTGTGCTGGGCGCCGCTTCGGGGATGTAGGGCGCATAGGGGTCCTTGCGGGGCTGGAGGCGGGGGGGCGGGCGGGGCGCACAGCCAGCGTACAGCAGAGTTGGAGAGGGCGGGCGCCGCGAGGGGTGGCGCGCGCCCCGGCGGGCGCGTTCCAGCAGGAACGTCGGCGGGCTGTGGTCGTCGGGCGGCGTGACGTAGAGGAGGGGAATGGGGTTGGGGAGGAGCTCGGGGCGTGGCCCGCGCACTACTGCGAACATGGGGGGCTGAAAGAGAGTGGGTGTGGTGTGGCCTTGGTGAATTGGAGGCCGAGGCTGCTATCGGGCTCGACTGTTGCGCACTCGTTCTTGCTCTTTATAGCGCGGTGCCGTGGATTTTTTGACCGTCACGAGCGTGCACGCCAGCGTATCGGGGACAGGAGTGCTAAGGAGTGGAGAGGGGGTGGTGTCGAGGATACGGAGGGCGATAATGACAAGAGATGGAGATAGAGGGCGAGTCTGAGGGCCAGACTCGGGGGTTGTCAAGTCGAGAGCCGCGGCGTCGATGTCATCTTGTATCTCCCGGTCCATTCCAAACTTACCCACCAGCGATCCACCGACCCACCCACAGTCAGTCAGGCAAGCAGGCAGTCAGGCTGCAGACAGTCAGTGAGTCAGGCAGGGCGAGGGCGAGGAGGTGAGGGTGTGAGGGGTGAGTACAACAGGTGAGGGTGGTGGCAGAGCAAGCGAACAGTAGACCAGGTGGCAGGGAGCCAAACAATTCTGTGGCGTCGATTGCGCCGCGTGCCTGAGAGCCGGTCGGCAGCACAACCCAGGAATCAAGTTTGGTAAACCTTCGTCGCGTCTCCTGAAATGTTGAGACCATCCTCCATTTGGACATGCCCGGCTGATCCTGATCCTGATCCTCCTCCTCCTCCTCGTCCTGCCTGCTGCCTGAGCCCGACTCTGCCTGACAGCGTCAGCGTGGGTGGCCGCGCGCGCCCAATACCTGAGTCCTGATACCATGATGCCTACCCGCCGGAGTCCGAGTTGGCGCTCGGTGAGGTGGTGCTGACATCCCGTCGGCGAACACCTGATCCGAGCTTTCGCCGTTTCTCCACACCACACGGCGGCCAAGGACCTGACCTCCGGGCCCAGACCTGCTCTGCGCACCCATTTACCCAGACAAACAAGATCTGCACGAGGTTCCCGTCGCCCTCTCAATGCCAATGCACCAATTGTTGAAGGCACCCAGAGGCCGAAACCAGCAACCCGGTTCGGTACTGGGCAATTTTGTCAGCCAGCAACACTGCCAACCGGCGCCGCCCACTGCCCATCACCCTAGAACATCTCTCACAGCACTCACAGTGGCATGGTGGCAAGGCATTGCTCACCAGCGCCCTGACAATCGCCACTGCTCTCCGAGTTTGGTAGGTCCAGAGCACCTCGGCCAATTGACCGGGGCACTACCGATTCATTCGGCGCCACCAGACTGAATAGCTTGACGCCATCGCCGAATTGCTCAGGACCGCGCCGGTGGCCGAGAGCTTGAGCTTGGACCGTCACACGTCATGCTCGCACCAACACCTGCCCAAACTTGTCTGGACATGGATTTGGCGGGACCGGGACACACCATCCTGGCTCCTATCTCGGGCTAACATCATAGTCGGCGGCGCGATTCTCAGTCTCATTCTCCGAACGCCCAGCGCCGCTCTGCCCGATGAAGTCGGTGATTGCCACGTTCTCATCTAGACCGAGGAGCTGGGTACACAGAGAGACACGCAGCTTCCCCCACCTACCACCTGCAGGAGCTCATGATGCCGTTGTTCATTCACATTCACGTTCTAGAATAAGGCAGGCGTCCAGGGCTGATGTCAGACGGGTATTTCGGGCGGTGAGTCCATCTCGAGTGCGGCCGGCCATCACCTGACTGCGGTGGAGCCTGGCTTTCAGTTGGTGACTGCGGCGATGGAGTGACCCCCGATGCACACACACACACACACACACTCACACACCTTGTTCTCCAAGACGGAGACTCCGCTCATTGGGCAGCGTGTGCAAAGTTGCCGCGCCGTCGACATGCGCGCCAATGCGGAACGCCCCGCGAGTGGCGTCGGGTTGGGCAACACGTTTGTTGGGGTTCCAGGAATGGGCACGGTTGACGACGGTCGCAGGCCTTGCCTCGGGGCCGCCATTATGCTACCGTGCAGCCGAGAAGTGCCCATGCGGAACACGTCGCCAGCAGCGTCGCCGCCAGTCGCATTCCGCGGCGGGGCATTGTTCAGGAAGGTAGACCAGTACACATGACATGAAGCTTAACCGCGCGCATGGTTTTCTCCTTGTCGGGGTGCGGTAGGTGGGGGCTGCTATTCAATGCTGAGACATTCACTTCGAAGTGAACAGATCCCACATTTCGGGTATAGTTTGGCCCTACTCTGATCAGGATGATGCAGTACGTGGGAAGACCTAAGCCCGCCCAGTGCCCAGCCCTGCGCACAGGCTTGGCCGACACGATCAGCACGATCAGCACGATCATCATGCTCTCAGGTTCAAGGGAACAGGAGTATTAGCATGTCGATCATGGCCACTGGAACGACATGAGCGCCAGCGCAACCCAAGATGACTATACCAGGGCTGCGCAAATGTACAACATGGTGACGAGCGCCTTGCGCACGTCCGCTATGGAGACGAAGCAGATCCGCATGCCATGTCGAGCAGGCACAAGGGAAGCCGGAAGGATAAGAACAGGACCGGGGCCGCCTACGCCGCAACGGCAACCGCCGCCGCACGCTCACGGCCGACGGGCACGGTCGAGCCATCGCCTTTCTGGAACTTGCACACAGGGCACGCGCCCACGCGCGCGCGGACCATGGCGGCAAACGAGAGCTTGGCACCGAGCGCGCGAGAGAGCCCAGCCTTGCTCCCGGCGACATGCTTGTCGGCCATCAGGAGGTGCGTGGCAGCCGCGTTCTCAGGGCGCTCAGGCAACTCGGTGTCTTCGGTGAGAACGGCGCACGTCGCGTGTACGAAGTGGTGGCACAGGTAAAGGAGAACGAGTGGCTGCGACGCCGAGTCGACGTGGGGGAAGAGTAACTTGCCGCACACCAGGCAGTTCGTCGTAGCTGTTGTTAGCCGTCAATAGCCGTCTCAGCTTACCACTTGCATGTGCGCCGCCAGTCTGCGCGGCCTGCAACTCGAGCGCCAGCGCAGAGCAGTCGCCATTGAGGATTCTTTGGCACCCCTTCAATAGGGAAATCTGCAGGTTGGACGCCTGGAGGACCTTGACGAGGGCGGGCTTGAGGCCCGGGATCTCCAGGCCCTCCTGGATGCGCTGGATCAGTCGCACTGGCTTGATCTCGCTGCCACCGTGCTCGAGAAGCGCGCGGATGAAGTCGGGTCGCGTCTCCGAGTGTGTGATGAGCGCCTCCCACAGGTCGTCATCCCGCTGTTCTTCGGCGAAGTCGATGGCCAACTGAACGTCGCCAAGGCGCTCGATGATGAGCTTGAGAGCCTTGAGGTTGTCGCCCATCCGCCCGAGGAGGAATACCGTCTCACGCACATA
>JAMALN010001399.1:0-17014 GCA_023630115.1 Cutaneotrichosporon sp. PK4640 | reverse complement strand
GTGTGCTCCACAGCCTGTCTCCTACCTAACCTCCCCGTGTCTTGCCAGCCTCAACTCTGAATCTTGAATCCACTTGTTGCGCTACTCGGCCTTGTGCACTTCGGGGTCATCTGTGTGGCCTGAGTGGGGCCGGTGATTGGAAGAGGGAGTCCTTGCGGGGGAGGCGAGCAACAATGGCGTTTACAAGGGTGGGGCGTCCAGGGCGTGACCAACTCCCCTCCAGCCCAGGTGTGACGGGACGCTAGTCTGTCTCTCTTGCATGTCCCAGCGCCCAGGGCCCATGTTGCATCGGTGTGTCAAGATCAATTCTGTCTGAAGCACACGGGGGGCGAGGGGAACGGGACAGCTTCAAAGTAGGTGGAGCAGCAGGCTGTAGCCGACCCAAGCGGACTATCCATTCGCGCCGCCTCGCTTTTGCCAGCATACCGTCTAGTGCATGCACATGATCTGGCCTGGTCCATGTCCGCTCCGACTCGGAGTCGTCCAGAGCCCAGCCACGGCTGGAGCACATGCCGCGTCTCGGCCTGCGATCGCTCGATCTGAATTGGCCAAGTTCCCGGGACACGGGGCATTGGACGGCGTCAACCTCCGAGAGCCGTACGGGGTATCCCAGCTGGCCTAGCCACGACTTGGACAGCCGAGCAAGGTGTAGAGGCAGGCTGACACACAGTCCTCCCCCCGCGGACCTGTGGCGCACGGCAGTCGACACATTCCCTCGACACCCCCTCCCCCGCACGTTTGGTCCTTCTCCTTCTAGATGCGTACGCACCCCGTCACGATAACTGTCGGATGGGCGATCAGGTGCGCCGAGTGAGGCGGTAGGGGTTAGTGTAGGGTGGCGCTTTCCGCCTCGGTTCGCCCAGGGCTGTGCCACGAGATGTGACGCCACTGCCCAGGATTCGACACCGACGTCCCGGAGATCAGTGGCGGCCACGTTGGCGGCGGGCTGGCGGTGTCCCCCGCCCATCGGCAGATGCGGAAGCGCACGTCGGGCTTCGCTTCTTTATCTCCATCTCCAGACCACGTTCCAGATCGGGCACCAGCTACCACAGAGTCCGCTCCACTTTCGAGCCACCGAATCCTCCAGGAGCGTCCCGTCGGAGATCTGGGGTAGCGTGTGTATCCGAGCCGATCTCGACGGACCGTTCTGCACGTTCCGCAAGCAGCACCTCGATCAAAGGCCCGCCGCGGCCTGTTGTGCCAACAGCCTGTTGGCGGCTGTCCCTCACCCCTTCGTGTCGCGCCGAGCTCCCGCGCGCGCGTGAACGCGTGCGTGCAATGTGCGAGTGGCGCATGTAGTGGCGTCATGTGCGACGCTCCCGTCCACCGTCCACAAGTTTTTGGCCTAGTTCGCGACCACGCGGCCATTCCTCATCACCTCATGTGCCGTGCATGCCCTCATGTGCCGTACGCACGGAACGGTATTCGGAGACGCGAGCACGCTGCATGTGGCGCGATTGCGAGCGGCATTCCACAGGCCCATGGCTACAAGCGAACCCGAGCGCTTGACTCGATGCCGCGTCACCCTCGGGGGCTATCCTCCATCTTATCGACTCCCGGCCCCATGACATGCAGGCGAGCTGGGACGCGAGAATCGACGAGTTCACATTGTAGCTCGCTCGGGTGGGGTCCGGCGCAGTATGCAGTGGAGACATCGAGCGAGATTAGCATCGGAGACCTATTCACAGCCCCGGAATCCAGGCACCGTCTCCCACCACCAAGCACGTTCACATCAGCCGTCAACACCCCGCTGATCACCCACGGCCGGGCCGCATCGCGACATGCCCCGCTGCGGAGGGCAGCATAGCGCGGTACCACGGCGCGCAACGGTCCCGGCTTGCCGTCTCGGTCTCGCCGGGAGTCGTCGTAATCGGCAGCGACGGCGTAAGATACAAGTACCACTGCCACTGGCATGATTTCAACAACCCGAAGAAGACCATGCTCGCCGTCCGCGCCCTCACCCTCCCCATTGCCCGCGCCCAGGCCGTCAGCGGCAGCGCGATAGCTAGCCCCTCCGCCGGTGCCGGGGCCATGTCCTCTGCCGGCGGCGCCAAGAGCGCCGCCTCCAAGCAGAGCGAGAAGCCGAAGAGCGCCACCGCGGCCTTCTCGGGCGCCAAGAGCAGCGCCCCCGCCTCCCAGCCCTCCCCCATGATGACGCAGCCCGCTGGTGCGGGCGGCCAGCCGCCGGCTCGGGCTCCGCCGCCGCCGGTGCGGCAAGCGGCACCGGCTCGGCCAAGGCCAGCGGCTCGAGCGCCGCCCCCCCGACCACCACCAAGTCGGACGCGGAGGCGGCGCGCCCCAAGGCCGCCCTCGCCCTCGCCATGTTCGTAGCTGTGTAGATGCTGTGGTAGTAGAACAATGCACGTGATCCAGATCTGGGGCGGTACGTGCAAGCGAGGAAACAGCCCCAGGTTCTATCAGGCACAACCCCCGCTGCGGCACAGCACATGCGCCGGGGCGCGGGGCAACTGATCGAGGCACGCGGGAGCGTTGTCCAGATGGTCGTCGAGCCAAACACCAGAAGGCCAAGAAGACCCCAGATATCCCCCCGCGCCCCGTTCTCGGCCCTGTCCTCCGCGTCGAGTTCTCCTCGCCAAGCCGCTTTTCTCGTTGCACATTCGACATGACCGTGCTCGCTGTACGCCAGGATCCGGCACCCGCCAACCCCGCCCCCGCGCCGAACCAGCAGCAGCCTGCGCCTGGCGGAGACGCTGGCAACGGGCAGAACGGGCAGAACGCCCCGATCGGCGCGGACAGCGCGGTCGCCGCACCGGCGCCGAGCAACCCCGCGCCGAACCAGCCGAACCAGCCCGCCGACCCCAACCCCGCAGCCAACACCCCGGCCAACACGCCCAACACGCCGGCCGCCCAGCCCGGCGCAAACACGCCGGCCGCCCAGCTCGGCGCAAACACGCCCGCAGAGAACCAGCCTGGCGCAAACACGCCAGCAAACACGCCAGCAAACACGCCGGCCAACCCCGCCGCGAGCACCCCCGCGGCGCCGAGCGCCTCCACACCGTCTGGCAGCAGCCGGAGTGCCGGCGCCGCCCCCTCGGCCCCCGCGAACCCCGCCGACCCGGCCGCGAACCCCCTCCTCAGCACCTCGAGTGCGCGCCCAGCCCGCTCCGACAGGCCAAAGTACATCCCGAACGTGACGGACCAGCCGTCCGGCGCGCCGCCCCTCTCGCTCCCGAAGGCACTGCTCGTCGCGCTGGTCGCGGCGTGGATGCTCGCGCAGTAGTTGTACATTCATATGGACACTTGGCAGAAAATGGTGGGTCGGGTGCCCCTTCGCGGACGTCACAACTGCCCACTGCACTTGCTGCCGGATATGCCGAAGTCGGCGGCGGCGCACGCGCATCTTCTCGGCCGGGTCGTCCATCGCCTGCGCCTGGGCAAGGATGCGCACCGCCGTCCCCGAGTCCTCCTGGGTGTCTTTGGCGGGGAAGGCGTCGCGCCAGCTGCCCCGCCGCTCCGCTTCCCCTGCTTCCCCGTGGGCTGGGTCTAGCTCACCTTGTCCCTGCCCTCGACCCGGGTGGAGGTCGTGAAGAGAACGGACGTGGCGGAGGGTTTGCGCTGCAGCAGCTTCCAGCGCGGCTCGTGGACGACTGCGGGCTTGGATTCTGTTGTCAGCATGAGCACCAGCCCGACGCGCACCCATTGATACTTGACAGAGAAGACAGTACAATCTGAGATCGCTGAGATTCGCGAGACTGGAGACGGTGCTGGGTGGCGCGGATGTTGCTTATCCGTGTGATTGACGTCACATGATCGCCGTGCCTCGAAGATCAGCTCGCGAGTGTCCAGACTTTGGGCTCCACAGCAATCTCTTGCTCTCGCAGCCTCAGCGACGCCAGCCGCGTCCCCTATAAGACAGCGGACGGCTCCACGGACACATCGATGCACCGCACCATGACCCTCGCAACGGAGCACTCACCAGAACGGCGAAGCTCGTCGACACGCGTGCGCACGCCCTCCTTCCGCAGCTTCTCCTCCCAGCCGCCCAGTCAGACTAACGAGACGGAGGCAACCGGGGAGGAGACAAACGAGGAGAAGTACAAGGAGCCGAAGCATGACGAGGAGAACTGCAACCAGTAGGTTTGCTCTCGCCCTCGCTCGCTGCCTGGTGCTGACCCAGACCGCGGCGCCGCGAGGGCGAGCTTTTCGCGCACCGCCGCAGCGCGACGTACAAGCGCATCCCGTTCATGAGCGTCCCGCAGAAGGACGAGGGCGCCCCCTGGCTCCCCGAGAAGGCCGTGGCGACCGAGTGGCTAGGCCTGTTCTACAGTGAGCCCCACATGTGCCCGCGCTGACGCAGACCTGGCCGTCTCGTCGTCCTTTGCGACCTTCAACGGCTCGCACCAGCTGCGCACGCCCTCGGGCCTGCCGTCCTACCTCGCCTACTTTGCCATCATTATCGCAATGTGGACCGTGCAGCTGCACTACGACGTGCGGTTCCAGGGGAACGACATGACGCACCGCCTGGCAAAGGCTGCGCAGATCACGCTGTACCTCTACGTCGGGGCGGCGAGCGGGGGGTGGGACCTGGCCAAGCTCGCGCCGGAGCCGGTGAGCAGCGTCGGCACGGGCGAGCTGGTCGCGCATGGTGAGTGGGAAGATGACAGGCGCTCACCCAGACCTCGCAGCCAAGTCGTTCCTGACCGTCTCCGTGGTTGTCGCGGCCCACTGTGGCCTCCTCGCTGCCCAGTACCTCCTGGTGACGTACCTTGGCCGCCGCGTGGGGCGGCGCACAACGTCTACGCGCTGGAGCTTTGCGGCCCTGTCGGCCTCGTGCGCTCTCTTCATCGCGGCCGGCGCTACGTCCCCCTCCACCGCCTCGCGGGCGCGAGCCAAGATCGCCCTCCTCTACCTCGGCGTAGCGATCAACCTCGGCGCCATAGGCCTCCAGGCCCTGCGCGGCGTGCAGGTGCCCGTGCGCGACGGCGTCCTCGCGACGCAGTACGGCTCCCTCTCCCTCACGATGCTGGGCACGGGCTTCGGCGGCGTGGCCGGCGCCTTCCAGGCGGCGATAACGGGCGTCTCGCCCGCCAATTCGACGGCCTACGCCCAGGTCTTCCTCGCCGTGGGCGTCACCTACTTCATCTGGGCGCACATGTTCGCCAACTTCCACAAGACGCTCGAGGTGGACGCCGGGCGCACGTGGCTCTGGGAGGTGCTGCACTTCCCCCTGCACTTCTGCTTGCTGGCGTTCATTGCCGCGATGACCAACTGCGTCGCTGTGAACGTGTGGAGCGCCGCCCTGTTGAGGGCGTTCGGACTCTTCCGCTCTGCCGTGGCAGACGTGCTCGACGGCGGGGGGGTCGACGAGGTGAGAGTGCGCGACCTCGCGCTCGTGCTGGACAGGCTTGACCTCAACCCCGACTTTACGACGCAGTACGCCCGCCTCGCCAAGCTGGCGGGGGACGGGTCCGCGGCCGCTGCCGAGACCATCACCGTTCGCGCGTACCAGTACTTTGCGCAGATTATCCGCGCGACCTGCTCGGTAAGCCTAGCCTGGACTCGCTGACGGCAGCACGCGGGCGTGCCCCTAGGTTCTGCGGCGGGCGGGCTCCTCCGCCGCGTCATGGACCTCACGGAGGAGGGCGCCCCGACCGCCGCGATGGCACAGGAGGCCACGGGCCTGATCGAGGACGCGGTCGAGATGCTGCTCCGCGACGCGTTCTCGGGCGTCCTGTGGCTGTACCCCGCGGCGGTGAGTTGCAAAGCAGAGGGGGTTGACGCCAGGGCGGTATCCTCATCTTTGCGGCGGCGCGGTCCGTGTGCCGCTTCCACTTACGCGGCGTGGCGGGGTACGTGATCCACGCGTGGCAGATTGCCGGCGGGCTCGCGCTCTGCCTCCTCGGCCTGCTGGGCCTCGCATCGCGCAGCGTGTGGTTCGACACCTCGAGGAGTATCCAGTACGGCAATGCCCTCTACCGCCTCGTGGCGGCCAACTGGGGCATCGCGGTCGTCTTCTTGGTGTACGCCGCCGTGCAGGCCGGCTACATGGTGCGTGGTGACGCTGCACAGCGCTAACCCCAGCTCACGATGGAGGTGGCGTGGCGCGTCTTTCATGTCGAGCGGGAGCGGCGCGGGGAGAGCTAGCGTCCACAGGGCACAAGTAAAGACTGCATTGTCCTCGACATTGTCTCGGTGTATTAGAAGAGCTAGAGTACTACAAACATGCAACCATGCTTAGTGAGCGTGGGGCACACACTTGCCCGCGGCGCAGGTCGCCTTGTCGCCGCAGAAGTCGCCCGGCGCGGTAGTGTTGCTGCCGTACACGCCGATCGCGCACCCGCCGCACTGGTTCCCGTCGCTCTCGATGTCGACGCACTCGTAGCCGAGGCTCTCGTCGTCGTCGATCTGGCACGGCGTCGCGCCCTCGGGGCACCACGGCGCGGGCAGGCCATCGGGGGCGCCGCGGCGGCGCCCGGCGCGCAGCGAGCGCTTCGTGGGCGGCGCGTTGCCGTACAGGAAGTACGTGTTGCCGGTGCACTGGATCGGGTCGTACTCCTCGACGACGGGGGGCGCCTCCGGGTCGAAGCAGTACGCGGACCAGCGGGTGCGGCGGGGCTGGCCGTACTTGAACACCATGACCTGGTCGTGGGGGCGACACGCGTCGAAGGCGGACGACATGCGGCTGTTACTACTGATGGTGACGGCGTTGCCCGTGTCGACGTTGGCCGCACAGCCGAGGAAGCCGAACTCGGTGATCATGTAGCTCTCGTAGTTGGAGCCGCACTGCCCCTCGTTGCCCGCGACGTAGGGCTGGAACGAGAAGTCGAGGAAGCCGAGGGCGTTCGGCGTACCCCCGCACTTGCACACGCGCGACGAGCGGGACCAGTACGCCATGTCGCCGAGGCGCGCGCAGTTGGCCTGGGGTCAGCGCGTGGGGGCTGGGCAGCGAGTGACAGGCAGGCCTTGTTCCGCCCAGGAGCCGAACTCACCACACACGACGCGGCGTCGGGCGCGCTCGCGGTGAAGATCGAGGTCCAGGTGCTGGTGCGCTTGATGCAGCCCGTGAACGCAAACGGCGAGATGACGGGGCGCGAGAACGGCCACCAGAGGAAGAAGGCGTGGGCGTCCTGTGCGGCGAGGAGCGCCGCGCCGGCCGCGAGGGCGACCTGGGAGTAGAGCATGCGGAACGAGCGGCGTAAAGAGCGATGAACGAGCAAGAAGTAGTGGGGAGCGGCTGCGGTGCGCTCCAGCTGTTATATCCCCCCAACCCCTCCCTCGATCCCTCGAGGACATGAGAGGCGCCAAGTCGTGCGGAGCGGGACACATAGTCTGTTTCTTCTGTCCCTTCGGCGCCGTCCCTCCCTTTCTGGGTTGGTTCCTGTCCATGCCCACGGTCCGGGTAGGCGTGCCTGCCATCCCAAACTCGGTCATGTAGATCGTAGATCAAGAGAGTTAGCCGCCAGGGGTGTCCCGCATGCAGGAGGAGGATGGCAGACACGCGCGTTGGTTTAGCACGTACCAGCCCCCACTCCCGATTACGTTGGCCCCGCATTCCAGGCGCGCTGAAACGTCATCCGCAGGGCGCGGGAGCGGGATGCCGGCGGGCGCGTTGGCCTCTCCGCCCTCTCACGGCCAAGGATGGGCTACCCGCCATCTCTGGCGCGTCCGAAAAGCAGACGCGTTTCATGTTGCGGAGCGAGGGAGCGAGGGAGGGAGCTGGCGCATTGTGCACGTGATCGCCAGCGTGGACATGTTCGGCGGCTGAAACTGGAACACTTGGCACGAGATGGCCAGAAGCATCGATGGGTTCATGAGAACTTGAGGAGCGCCAAGAGGTGATTCCAGATTGGAGGATCGGACGGTGCGAGATGGCGCGCGCGATAACGTTGAGCGGAGCGGATCAAGAGGGGGAGTGCTCGCCTTGTTGTGCCAACCTTTGCACCCGAAGCGATCGGGGCTGGACATCCATCCGCCTTGGCCCATGTCACTCAGGCCCATGTCACTCAGGCCGGGCCGCTGCCCACCTTACAGGTATGTGTACATGTTGCTGCTTGTACATGTTGCTGTTTCTGTCTACAACTCTAACTCTCGCCATCTCACGCATGATCACACATTTTGAGGTTCACGCGCTGTCCACTCGCTCAATCTTCTCCTCACACAACGTCCACCTGCACCCCGGTGTTCGCCGCCGCCTGGACGGCAGGCTTCTTTTTCTTACTGCGGTCAGTTTCGCTGGCGGCTGTCACTCACTTCTTCCTGGGCTTCCGCTTCTCCGTGCTACCAGGGAAGATGCCGTTAGACGCCGTCGTGGTGGCCTGAGCCGCCTCAGTGGGCACGGGAGGCGGCGAGTTCGACCCGCAGACGGAGCCGTTGGCCAGCCCAACCTGCTTGACTCTCTGGCAAGCCTTTCTCTTTTCGTCGACCTCGGCGACCGCAGGGGGTTTCGTGGGCGTCGGGCTAGAGGGGAAGCCAATTGTGCGAGGTGCCGAAGCGTTTGGCGACTTAGCAACCAGGGCTGAGGCGTAGGCGGGACGAACAGCGGGCCGGAGCGGATCCTGGAGGACGGCAGAGCTTGAGTGAGGCGAGCTGGCAGTGTGCGTGCTGGCCAGGGTGGAGCCAGTCGTGTTGGTGGAGGTAAGAGACGTTATGGGGCCGGTACTTGACGCGTCGGGCGAGGTGGTGGTCACCGTGAAGGCAGCAGTGGCGGATGGGCTAGCCGGCTTGGTCTGGCCGGCCGCGGTGTTTGCGTTCCCCGGCGCAGGCTTGACTTGGGCTGGTGGCTGGACCGCCGGAGAGGGAAACCGGACGGTGACAGGGACCTGACTCGCAGTCGGAGCCGAGGCGCAACTCGCGTCCTGGGATCAGCGCTGGACCTCATGGTCCACCTACCTCACGCTGATCTTCACGGGCCGGGGCAGCAGGCCGCGCGTCGGGTGGCGAGGTCTTGGGCGTGCCGTTCTTGAGCGGCAACGTCATGGCGGCAGGCTTGGGCGCAGAGCTGGGGAGGGCGACGGCGATGCCGTCGGCGGGGTCGGGCACATCGGGCACGGTCCACCCCTGGTTGGACATGCGCTTGAGAAGCGCGGGGGACATGCGGATCGCATCGTCCGTCATGCGCTCGACACCCTTCTGGGCGCGGAGGGCCTGGCTAGTGCGCGCCATCTCGGCGAGCTGGAACTTGAGGTGCTCAATCTCGCCGCACTGATCGTTGGCGAGCCAGATCTGGTTCTTGAGCGCCTTGATTTCGCCCTGGAAGCCCTCCTTCTCGGCCTTGCGCTCAGCCTCGACGGCGGTGATGTGGGCAGTAAGGCGCACGGTCTCGGCCTTGGCCTTCTCCGCCTCACTCTCCCAGTCGCAGCCGTCGATGTAGCCCGCGGAGACGGAACCGCCACCGAGACAGGCGTCGGCCTTGGCCGCCGCGCGGCGGGCGAGGTACGCGTTGGCAGCGAGCTCGTCGACGGAGGCCTCGAGGCGGGTGAGGCGCTCGGCTGGGTCCGTGTGTCCGCGGGGGACTGCGGGGATGAGGGAGGGAAGGTCAGCAGGCGGGAGGAGGGAGGTGAACGTGGGAGGGCCGGTGGGCTTGGTAGGTGGAGGGGAGGGGGGTGGAGGGGAGGGAGGGCGAAGACCACGGCGGCGGGGAGCACCACGGGGACGGCTGCGATGAGGCATGTTGGAGGATATGAGAGAGATGGAGATGAGAGAGTGAGAGATGTGGAAGGTGACAAGTTTTTATGCGCGTCGACTAGATGGGGGGGGGAAGGATGTGCGCCATGTGCCCCGCAGTTAACGCGATACACCTCACGTGT
Source organism: Cutaneotrichosporon sp. PK4640 (assembly GCA_023630115.1). Classification (NCBI taxonomy): domain Eukaryota; kingdom Fungi; phylum Basidiomycota; class Tremellomycetes; order Trichosporonales; family Trichosporonaceae; genus Cutaneotrichosporon; species Cutaneotrichosporon sp. PK4640. Next base: position 7,247 of record JAMALN010001399.1, on the reverse strand, counting down.
TCCACACATCCCATCACCTGCGCCCAACACACTCACCGGCTAACCTTTATTCATCATGGTGAGTATGGTTAGCATAGCCATTGCCAGGCAATTCGACGTGAGGCGGTGAGGCGGAACATGCTTGTACCTGGTGTGGTAGAACCAGCTCCATGGCAGTAGGTGCGGGTCCATGTCTGCTACAATTCTAGATGCAGTACATGTTGAGAGCAGTGATGCGTGAGAAAAAATCTACTCAGTACTCGGTCCATATAGTTCGCATTCAGACGGAGTACGGCAAGTGCGATCAATGAAACACAAGTGTGAGATCTACAATCTGCCTCGTGCCTCGACCAGCCCAACAAAAGCCACAGTGCTACAGTCCCACTCGGCCACCAGCCATGGAGCGGCTAGCGGCGGCCAGCTGAATGGTGAGTGGAGCCATGGCTCGTAGGCTGTTGGACGGCGGCCGAGTCGCAGCCACCGGCGGTGTCGGCTCGGTTGATTCTGACCGCGCCCCAGTTTAAGCAGTACACTGAGAAGCGAGAACATGTAAGAAGACACCATGACGAGTTTGTGGAGAATGAGGAGCTTGCAATCGCCCTGGCATAGGACTGTACACCTCCTCGCCACTGTTGCCATGTACTCTCCGCCACATGAGAGTACAGTATTGCGGCTCTACAAGTCTATGTTATGCCACTACAAAGTACGGAAGTCGGATTATGGGGTTTCAACTGGGCTGCAACCCTCTGCCTCACTCCTCATCCAGCTCATCTTCCTCCAACTCATACTACCTCACCTGCCCTTCCTCCAACTCTTCCTTCACCTCCCCTTCCTCCATCCCCATCTCTTCATCGTCTTCCACCACCTTCTCCTCCAGCCGCTTCTTGGGCTCCACCCCCATCACCCCCCGCCTGTCCTCCGCCTTCATCTCCCCCTCCTGCGGGCTCCACACTCCAACAAGGGAAGCCATCGCCGCTGAGAAGATGTCCAACCCGGCCTCGGTCCACCCGAAATAACCCTGGCCGTGCGCAATGGCGATTGCAAGCCGGGAAGCGAAGAAGCAGAGAGCAGTGGTGACGACGGCGCGAGTGAGGAGCTGCTCCTTGGAGGTACAGCGACTAATGCCGATAGTGTAAGAGGAATGCACGGCCAACTCGGCAAAGCGGCGGAGGGCGAAGACGCAGATGCTGAGCGGGCTGGAGCGGAGGCTGGGGTTAGCAGCCAGAGGTCAAGATGGAAGGAAAGCTCACCGGGTGTACTGGGCCGCCAGGGCAGTAAGGAGGCGGAAGCCGTCCGCCCACTGGACGGCGAGAGATTCGGTCCGGTTTGTGATCCAGCGGTGGGAGTGGAGGAGGAGTTGGACGGTCGCAATGGTCTGGGGGTGGGGATAGTTGCCGTCATGGAACCTGGTGTTAGGTGAGAGGGAGGGCCGGCATACCAGATGAAGAGCAGCTCTATCAGGAGGTGCAGGAAACTGCCATAGGTGACCGAGATGTCGGGCGAGACGGTGGGGCGGTCCACAGTGGCGTTGGGCGTGCTGTGGGGGAGATTCTCGCCCATTACGAGTAGATGTCTGTTGGCAGGTGGGTGATGATTACGATGGACAGGTGTGGAAAGACGAAGTCGTGGATGAGTCGAGGAGGGCGTAGGGTGTTTTGACTTTGGGCGAGCTGCGCATTCAATCCAACCCAGCGGCAGTCGCCCGCACCGATTGCACTACTGGTTCTGGCTGGGCAAGGGGCAACGATCGGGGCCTTGCACCACCTTCAAATGTTGCCCGAGGATTGTCCGAGGTGCCCTCGGCAGCTCAACACGCTGCCCGCATACTTGTACCAGCGGTACCCTACCACCGACGCCTCCGTCGTCTTCGGGAAGATGGAACGAGGGGCCACCCACAGTTTGGATTATCACGTCCTCAGTTGTTACGGGGTAGGCTGAAGGGGACCGCCATTAGGAAAGGGATTGAGCTTGAGAGCCCAATCCAGAGCGGTTGGAGTGCGAAGCGTAACAGAGTGGCGATGGTGGCTGGAGCCTAGCCCCGTCAACGATTGATGCCTGCCTCCAGGCAAGCCATGCCGTCGTGGCTTGTGTCCAGGATACCTGGTGGCGGATACCAGTAGCCCTAGCCCTTATCGAAACTCCAGAAGGCTCCGAGGCGGCCGGGTTGAACGAGTATCGTGGCTGTGCATGCAACCGCAACGGTACCCCGCTCGGCTCCCCGACCCACCTCGGTTGGATGAATGTCCGGTGCCTCCCACTCCCAGCTGTCCTGGCATGCCTGGCAATCACGGGTGGCACAAGACTACAACGAGTGCGCCTCCAACTACAACTCTACGGGCCTACTGCTTGTGGGTGACACACTCCCTAATCTTGCTCTCCGTTCCGGTCCATAATAAAGACTGGACGGGCCGCCGCGATTGTGAAACCTTCCACCATGGCCGCACAACCTTCGAATGCCAGCGCGGTGAACCCGAAAAATACCTTGCCGTGGAGGATCGTGAGGGCGATGTGGCGGGCCCAGCAAGATGTCACGCTGGTCGCGGTCGCGACCAACTGGTTCTCAAGGGGCGTTTCTGGGGTCCACGATATGCGAATGAGGTAGGCGACGACCATCTCGACCACAGGGACGAGGAGGAGGAACATTGCGTAGGGGAAGAGGCGAGTCGGGGAGGATGAGAGGCTACGGTCAGGAGGAAGGTTGGAGAGTTGGCTTACCGGAAGTGCTGCGCAGCGATTAGGGCCAGGGCGCGGAGGAACTCGTTCCGCGTGGAGAGTTTGTTGAGCCAGACCATGGTGAGGAGGAGCGAGAGGACGGTTGCGGTCATGGGGCGGACATAGCGGCCGTCGAGTAGCCTGATGTTAGGGCAGGTGTGGAGGAAGGAAGAACGCACCAAATGCCGAGGATGAAGATTGCACGGAGGAAGATTGGCCGGAGTTTCACGACGATGACATTGGGGTGGGGACCATGGTTGGCGGAGAGGATGCCGGCGTCAAGGTACTCGGGGAAGCCTGGAAGTGGCATGGGTAACGAGGTGAGAGATGGACAAGTGGTCAAGTTGAATCAACCACCGGAAGGGAAGGTCTCTCATTCGCACTCTGGCACCAGAAACCCGCCCTCCACCCCGCGATGATCCATGACAACATGCTCCTCCTGCGGCTCGACGGGTTCTCGCTCTTGAAGGCTCTTGAAGGGAGTTGAGGGATTATTCCCTCCTCACGACTCTTCGGTGCTTACTGCAGGGTCTCTCACAGTAGACCGTGCTGGTGCGGCAGCTTGGTGGGAGACATCGGCCAACATGACGATACGGCACAGGACGACAATGACGAGGAGCGAGTCGGGGCAGGGGGAGGTGCTTCGTATCTGGTAGTATGGGAGATTGGGGCTCACTACAAGCCTGGCCACACTGCAAATGCCGCGTGAGTCACATAGGATGAGGGCGGCGAGGAGGGTAAGGATGTAGATCAACTTGCTCAGTGGCTTACACCCAGGGCGACGTCGGGGTTCGAGTAGTAAACACTGGCCGCAGGACCGGCGTCGCTCAAGTTGGCCCGACTTTGGAGACAATGGAGTGATCGGAGTGAAACATGCAGACTTGGTGTGCAGGCAAGTGGGGATACTGCACGAGGAGTGGGTGGCTGCGAATGCCCGCCCCTCGCAACGGTTGCCAGTACCTCCCTCTAGTGGCTAAAGATGACGAGTCCAGGTCTCATTCTATAGTGTGCGTCCGGTCCGCAGGGGAAACTATGGGCTGGGCTGGGACGCACTCACGGCAGTCCCACCGCGCGCAGGTGGCCATCAGCCCACTCCCGGAGATGGAAAGCGCGGCACACCATCCCGACGAGCTCGAGCCAGAACACTGCAGTGCTCACGGCCCCGTGGCCATGGCAGGCCTCGAACACGGCCATCTGCCCGCAGAACACGAGCAGCGCTGTGAGGAGGATGGCGAGGATGGTGTGGGGGCTGCCGAGGCGGTGGACGACAGTAAGCCAGTGGAGGTAGTAGCGGGGGAAGTCGAAGGAAGTGCCGGTGACCATGTTGATGACGAAGAAGGCGGCGAAGCGGATGGGGTGGGTGTGCAGGCTGGGTTAGCTGAGCGGAAAGGGGTGCTCACCGGATGTGCTGGGACACGAGGGAAAGGACGGTAGCGACAGTAGTGCTCGCGTCGTGAGGAATGATGCCGAGCATCCCCCAAGTTACGAGGCTGAGGCCCGTTACTATGCTCGGCAGCACGCGGTCGGCGGTGAAGCACCTGGAGTTAGAGGGCGAGGGGTGGGGGGAGGACCTACCAGACAATGAGGAGTATCGGGAGGTCGAAAATCACGCAGATGGGGAAGGCTAGGATGCCCAGGGGCCTATGGAGGCTGTGGGCTTGGCCGGTGTGGCCGTTGACAGCGTGACCGTTGAGGGGAGTGCCGTTGTCATGCGCAGCCTCACAGCCACGCCGCCACCCACGACGCCTGCACTGCCACTGTGGCTCTGTGGCGGCCCATGCGCCCTCAGCCTGTCCATANCTAGTCTGTCCATAGTTGCATCCCAACGATGGATCAAGTTCATTCCTCTACCTACTGCGACGCCCTTGGGCCCGAGTCATCACCTCAGCCTAGTTCCGCCACTTGTGGCATCCCCGCCGAGCACGACAGCCGTTGAGATAGTGGCCGTTAACATTGTGGCCGTTGGCGTTCTGGGTGTTGGCATGGTGGGTGCTGGCGTTCTGGGGGTTGGCATTCTGGGTGTCGGCATTGGCGGTGTGGCCGCAGCGATTGTCGTTGTTGGGGTTGGCATTGTGGGGAGTGTTGACGCCGGACATGTTGACAGAAGGGAAGAGTGGATGACGGTGAGGTTGGAAAAGAGATGCGGATGTGCTCGGGGCTTTATGCCCGCTGGGTGACTGCGCAACAGTGCGGGTACAGCGCGACAGGAGACATTTAGTAGTTTTGGTGGTGTTTTGAGTCGAACATGCTGACTTGTCAAGGGGGAAGTGCATGGTGTGTGGGCAGGTTGTGGCCCGGGAACGCTCACTAGTGCCTCCTTTTCCTGGCTCGGGGTGGTGCTCTACGATCTACGAGTCCATCTCTCAGTCTATATAGTGCGTCCGCAGTGTGCAGTCCCATCTATAATGGCTGCCGAGACTCACGGCGCACCCGCACGACGCAGGAAGCCATCAAGCACCCCCCCAAGCTGGTAGGCGCGACACGCCATAGCGACGAGGTCGAGCGCCACCTCCGTCCCATGGGCGGCACAGTGGCCGTGAAATATCTCGAACATCGCCCGCTGGGCCGCGAGCACCACAAACGCCGCACAGAGGATACAGAGACCCGAGTGAGGGTAGCGCAGGCGGAGGAGGACCGCGACGCGGTCGAGGTACCACCGCGGAAAGTCGAAGAGCGTGCCCGTGGCGACGTTGATGAGCGCAAACTGCGCGATGGTGAGCGGGTGCATGTGGAGCCTGGGTCAGCGAGAGAGGAGGGCGACTCACCGGATGTGCTGGGCCGCGAGGGATAGGAACATGGCCACGAGGATGCTGTCTCCGGGAGTCACGATCGCTCCCAGCTCCCACATCCCCAGGGTGTACGCTGAGACCGCCGTCGGCGACACATGCGCGTCGCTGGAGAGCCTGGAGTTAGGGGTGGGAGAGGAAAGGCGTACCATAAGATGAACAGCATGGGGAAGTTGAGGAGAAGGCAGGTCCAGTAGGATGGGGGACGCGGGCCGTAGCGGACCGTCGGGGCGTGCTCGGGGCCGTTGGCATGGTGGTTGTTGATGTTGGCGTTGTGGCCGTTGGCATTGTGGTTGTTGATGTTGGCGTTGTGGCCGTCGCCATTCACATGGTGACCATTCGCAGGGTTGCCGTTCACATGGGGACCGTTGACATGAGTGTTGGCATTGTGGCCGTTGGCATTGTGGCCGTTGGCACCGTTGGGAGTATTGGCACCGTTGGGGACGCCGGCGCCGGACATGTTGATGGGCAGGAAACGATAGATAATGGTGAGGAGAAGGGATGTGGATGTGCGGCTGTGTTCCTGGCCTCTGGCGACTGCGTGCAGCCGGGGTATAGGTGTCATCAGCATGTGGCGTGTGGCGCGCAGCACTGGTCTGAAATGGCTGCGCGAACCAATTCACTATGGCGGGCGCGGTCGGTGCCTGGGCGGGGCCTGTTGCAGCGGCGCCTTCCCCCATTCCGCACCTCACCGTCGCGGCGGCTGAGCTGGAGTGCAGCGCGGTAGTCTCGATCCACTGGCAGCGTCCAAGTGCCGGGACCGTGGCTAGGCCTGGGCGTACACACTTCACCGGTGGCTGGAAGGACAGTGGGACGGCAGGAGGCATCTGAAGCGTTGGGTGGGGTCCTCCGAGGCAGGTGAGCACGGGTGAGAGGGATACAGAGTGCTGGACCAACCTTGGCTGTAGTCGTGACCGGGAGGCGATGCAGAAGGGTGTCTGGTTAAGTGTGCAGCCCATGCTCAGCAGGCGGAGGTACCCCCATACTCTCCACCATCACTTGCCCCTCTCTCACCTCCTCGGTGAAACTCGAACTGCACAGCTGCGCCCACCTGAAGGTCGACGGTGATGGGCGATGTGCGCGCGGTGAGCAGCTCATCCCGGCTGTGCTGATGGACAGCGCGACACGCCCGGCCATGCGTGCCCTTCGCCCTGCTCGCCCCGCTCGCCTCGATCCTTCACCGCCCCACCATGTGTCCACAGCACCGCACGCACCAATATGCCGGCTGATCCGGAAAGCGGAAGATAATGCAGAGCAGTCCAGGACCGGTGTGTGCACACGTGAGTAGCCGATCATCACAAACAACCAGACACGCTCGTGCACACATGCGTGCATCTGCTTGACTGCCTATCTCGTTCTTGCTTCTAATGTATGCTGTTTCTGTATCCTGCCGTCAGCACTGGCGACTCGCGCACGCACTACTTGCTGTCCTTGCCGTAGCGGTTCTCTTGCTCATTGAGGTGGGGCGGGCGGAGCTTCTCATCGATCTTGATGGCCTGGGGTCAGCTTGCGATCAGAGCAATCAGCTGTCAGCGCGGGCTGGGGTGGCTGGGGGTCCACGCCATCCTCGGCTTAGCCGGCGGCAGGGTCGTCGATTGTTCAATCAGAGACAAGCTCAGGACCCCGACCCCGGCTGGCCCCACATCACCCTCCCCCCCCGCCCCCCCCGGCGACCCCCGCCCCGCCCTTCCCCCTCGCCACCGTCACCACTCACCTCGTCCGAGAACTTGTCAAACGGCATCTTCCACTCCCAGTTGGTCGCCATAAGCG
>JAMALN010001389.1:0-11939 GCA_023630115.1 Cutaneotrichosporon sp. PK4640 | reverse complement strand
GAAAGGGCCTATGCGCCTCTGGTGGTATGTGGAGGCGGCGCGGCGGTGGCTTACATTTGTCAGGCAGGGTACTGGGTCGACAGTAGGAGAGGACTGCTGTTGCAGGAGGTGGTGGTTGGAAGTAGAGTGGGATATGATGGGCGATGTGGTCGACGTGTTAAGAGTGGAGTAGAGAGTAGTGTAGAGGTGTGTTGGGATAAGAGAGAATGCGTAGATGTTGTGAACGAAGAGGATGTGTGTCTCTGGGTGGAGCTGCCTGGTGAGCAAGTGTGGTGAGCAACGACTCGGTGGTGGTGAGGAACCTTGGTGGTTCAGGGTCATTTTGCGCATCGGGTGGGTGGAACTACAGGGAGGATTCAGGGCTGGGGTTGCCCATTTACCCCCTCGTAATACCTGCATTACCTGTAATAGGGGCGTATTGCGCCAGTTTGGGGGCACTGGGGGGCACACGGCAGCAATTCTCTCTGATCTGTCTGTTCTCTTTCGGCCTTGATCAGCCACGGTCCCTCGGGCCAACTCTGCGTCCTCTCTCTCAAGTGCCTCACTCGGCCCTCGAGTCTGGGTCGGGCCTGCGCCATTCCCCCCTTCACTCCGCGCCTTCCGCGCCCGTGGGTTCTCGGGCCTGTGACTCTGTGACTTTGACTCAGGGCACTCACGTGCAAAACCCCGTCCGTAATCTCTCCGCCGTAATCATACACAGGCCTCATAGGTACGCCGTCCCCCTAACGGTGTAAAGGCCCAGGAAACAACAGGAATTAGAGGGGTGCCGAAGCACGGCTCTCATCGGCATGACCCCGTATCTCTCCATGAACTGCATCAGCATGTCCAATGGAAGTAAAATGACTCGCTTCCCCTCTCTGCTGGGGCGCTGGCGAACTCGGGTTGGTTCTGTTGGCCGGGAAACCTGTCGCTTCTCCGGACTTCCTTTCGCTGCGCTTGCTGCAGCCCTGTTTGGTGGCTCTTGTGAGGATCACCTCAGGGCGCCTCGCCACTCACACGATCAAGATGGACAGCAACACGCGCTCCCGCGTCGCGTTCTGGACTGCCTGCTGACGCGATGTGCCTCAGTCTTGGCTCTGGAATGGGAATCGCGTTGGCCTGGGATTGGCAGAGGACACGCCCAGTTCCGTCAGTTGGCGACAAGAGGGAGAGCGGGGGATGTGGCAAACCCGGTGGCGAGAGGGATCTGGCACATGGCACAGAAGGAATCACGAGCTCTCACCCGAGCCAGGCGGCCGCGGGCTGCAGGTGGGGTGGCGAGCAGCGACCGCGACGTGACTGGGACGGACATGACTTGCTGCTGCGGTCAGGAGGGCCAGCAGATGCAGGGCTCTCGTTTGGAATTAGGAAGGTGCCGCAGTCCGAGGAACCCAGAACCCAAAGCGGCAGGGAAGCAACTTGATCATTAGGGCTGCTCACGTGTCGCGAATGTCAGCCAGCGCCCCTCGCTCCTCTTCCAGCGCGGCGTGCCAGCGTGTTGACGGGGATGAAACGCAACGCCGCCAGGATGGAGGATGGCGGGCAATGCCGCCCGGCATGTCCAGGGAATGAGGAACCCAACAGAGGGAGGCGCTTGGACGCCCACGTCCTATTCGACAGAGGACAGCCGCCAAGCGGCAGATCGCCCTGCACGCTCATCACGAGGGCGCGCGGTGCGAGGTGGCGCTGCGAGTGGCTGGTAGCTGGGAGCGGCACACGACAGCATATTCGGTGCCCGGCCCGTGGCCTGTTCATGGTGCTCGGGCTTCTCGTCATGGCGGCCGCCGCAGCGAAGCTAGCGAAGCCAGCGACACCAAGGAGATGGTGCACGCTCATTCCTCGGCACACTCATTCCTCGAAATTTTACTACACAGCTGAATGGTGCGGCACTAGCGTGCTAGGAGGAATGGAGATGGTGTTTAGGGCGATGACGCGGACTACGGCTGCGTCTGCGTTGACGAGAGAGACGAGAGGCACTTGGAGCGCACGTCGTAGCCTGTAGCATGTCTCACCAGCCTAGGCAGCGCAAGACTGTTTGGGAAGTTATCTTTGGCCAACCTGGGCGAGTTTGATGAAACGTGACTGCGGCCTTTGGGCGGGGTGAATCCTTTTACTGGCACACGTACGTCAGCACACGCGTCAATCAGGCACTCAGGTACCCAACGGATGAGCAGCCCCCGGTTCCAATCGTTCGAAATTCCACGTCACCGGAATCACATAATTAACAGTGATAGCAGGTCAACCCACGTGGGAATCTTCTCACGTGACTTGGGCCCGGATTTGGTCCCGCTCTGGGTGAGTCTCAACTCGCCACTCAACGACACTGAGAGAGCGATGAACAAGCCGCAACCACTCCTCAACTCTCCATCCACCTCTCCACCTCTCTCTATTCCGCTGCGACGCCGGGACGCTGGTAGATACACCTGCATTTGGTTGCCGTGATTTAGCGCGCTTGCGCGAGCTAGGAGGCACCGCCCGCTCGCCTTTCCTTCACATACCAACTCAGCCGACTCCAGCTCCACTCACTACCTTCCCTTCCCCCACCCACGTCCACCACCATGTCGACAGTCTTCTATCGCTGGGGCGCGGGGCGTGACGAGGCGCGCGTCAAGTTCGACGGCACGCACATCAGCGTGTTCGACTTCAAGCGCCAGATCATGCTCGACAACAACCTTGGTAACGGCAAGGACTTTGACCTGACCGTGTTCGAGAATGGCGAGGGTGCGTTGCTCTTATTGACGGCACTGACATGCAGAGTTAAAGGACGACGAGAAGCAGATTGCGCGTTCGTCGACGCTCGTCGTGCGCCGCCGGCCCGCGATCATGAAGGGGCGCGGCACGGCGCAGAACTACATCGTTGGCACAGACGCGTCCGTGTCGCTGACAGGCGAACACCGTATCGAGGCGCATGCGCGGCAGGCCATGAAGGACCGCATGAACCGCGGCGCGATGGGGTCCGGCGGCACGTACGGGTCGTTAAGCAAACGGTTCGACGGCAAGGAGGAGAAGAAGGAGGAAGCACCCAAGGTCTCCACGGGTAACGCGGACGAAGACGCGCGTATCCAGGCCATGCTCCAGCAGCAAACCGACACCTGGGAGGAGATGCAGGAGGACATGAGCTCGTGAGTTGCAGCTCATTTTTTGTTGGAGATAGCTGACGACAGGCTCCCACGCTTCAACACTGGCGCCAACCGGCGGCCACTTGGGCGGCCAGGCGGTGGTGCAGGCGGTGGTGGCCCTGGAGGGCCCCCAGGCAAGTTCGACTACAGCGTCGCGCCGGACAAGGAGCCGCCGCTGGGCTACATCTGTTACCGCTGTGGACAGAAGGGCCACTGGATCCAGAACTGTCCCTCGAATGACGACCCCGCGGCGCAGGAGCGCAAGCGGTTCGTGCGCGTGACGGGTATTCCGCGCTCGTTCCTCAAGACGGTGGAGACGCCTACGACGGGCGAGGGCTCGTCCGGCGGTGCGATGCTTACCGCGGACGGCGGGTTCGTGCGCGCCGTCCCCGACGCAAGAGCGTGGGAGAAGCAGGCAGCAGTCAAGACCCGCACCAACGACGACTCGGATGACAAGGGCGCGATGGACCCCGAGCTTGTGTGCCCGCTGTGTAAGAAGCTGTTGAACGAGGCGACACGCACGCCGTGCTGCCACACGGCATACTGCGAGGACTGCATCAACAGCCACCTGCTGGAGCACGACTTTGTCTGCCCCAGCTGCGAGAGCAAGATTGCGAGTCTCGACAAGCTCGAGCCGGACGAGGACCTGCGCGAGCGCGCCAAGGCGTACCGGGAGGGCGAGAAGGGCAAGGGCGAGGAGGAGGAGAAGGTGAGTCACAACGAGCGAGCAGCTTCGAGGGCATCTGAAGCTGACAGCAGAACGGTGACGAGACACCAGCCGGCGAGCAGGACGTGCATGGCAAGAACCCATTCAGCGGCCCACTGCCAGACATGAACGCCATGGGCGAATACCTCCAAGCAGTGGGCTACCATTCCCCCTACGGTAGCTGACATCAGATGCTCGCGACGCTGCGCAACCCACTCGTCCCGCCCGCCGTCAAGACGCAGGTGCGGCAGCACGTCAAGATGACCAACCACAACCTGCTGCAGATGCAGATGCTTGCCGCCCAGGGCATGCTCGGCGCGATGGCGGGCATGAGTGGGATGCCGATGGGCATGATGGGCAACGTGATGGCCAACCCCATGAACATGAACGGCATGGGCATGCAGGGCAACATGGGCATGCAAGGTAACATGGGCAACATGGGACCAGGCATGGGGCCAGGCCACATGGGCCAGGGCAACATGAACATGGGCGGCGGGCGCGGACGGGGCGGCTTCCGTGGCGGGATGCGCGGACGGGGCTTCGCGCGTGGCGGAGGGATGGGGCGCGTCAACTCGGGCGGCATGAAGCGGCCAGCTGAGGATGGAGCTGGCGGGATGGAGAAGATGCAGCGTGTGGGGTAGTGTATGTTAGTGTATCAGTAGTATGCATACGATCCAAGTACATCCTCTGGAGCCCGTTCGGTAACGTCTGGTGTTGGCAAGATGAGAGCGCGTTCCGGGGTAGGTAATCATAGCGCTACTGCGTTGTAGATGACCCCTCGTAGTAGCACCTTTCGCCGGAACAGTCCCATAGCAGATCAGGTTGACTGGCGATGTGGCGGAACGCGCGGCTTAATCTCAGTTCTGTACTGGAGCGTTCAGTCCATGCGCTGCTCCACAGTGGCACACCACTCGCACTGACTGTCCACCTCTCACCCATCGCCCACCAGCTGCCAACCGCTGCACCCAGGTATAACAATGAGCAGTGTACATCTCTAAATCTATGACTACAGACACCTAGTCGCACCGCCCGTCCGCTGGCCCGTCCTTCCACCGCTCGTCCATCGTCTTCCAGTCGCACGTCCACTCGCGCTTCCCGAGCTTGCGGTTCACCTCGTTGTGCCGCTCGCACAGCCACCTGCTGAGCCCCTCCCGCCCACTAACGTCCGGGGGGTTGGCCTTGAGGTCGGCGCCAAAGTCGTCCGCGCACGGCGCGCACGGATACAGCGCCGGCAGCGACGCGAGGAGGCCCCGCATGCGCCCCTGCTGCTCCGCGGACGGCTGGAGGGGGTAGTACGCCGCCGTGGTGTGCAGGAACGTCCAGGTCGCGCGGCCCAGCTCGGCCGTGTCGGGCGGGCACGCGCTGCGGTCCACCATCTTGGCGGCGGCAGCACCGCCGGCCATCGCGGCCATCATCGCCATCGGGTCCTTGGCCGAGGAGGAGGAGCCCTCGCCCTTCTTCTTGACCTTGAGCTTGGCCCAGTCCTGCCACGAGTTGCAGACCTTGCATGGCTTGCCGTCGGGGCCGAGGATCAGGCCGGGCGGCAGGTTCGGGTGCGTCTCCTTGGTCGTGCGGAGGGGCTCGGTGCCGGACGAGGAGGCGGCCGTCATCGTGAGGGAGGGGTGGGTGGCGGGGGAGTCTTGGGCGGGGAGGAGGGGTCGGGAGCGAGAGGTGCGCTTGCTGCGGCCGTGCGTTCGGGTCGCGTCGCCGTAGATGGGTGTGCTGTGTCAAGTGAGGTTGGAGGTGGACTTGACACCGACTTGTCGAAATTCGGTGCTGATGTCACCTCTGCGCGCTTGGTCATCCGCTTACGCTGCTCGGCAACCACCGGCGCACAGAGAGGCGTCCAGACGCGGGAGAATGCTGCGTACAAGTCCCAAAACATGCCGGCATCCGTGCGCTCGGCAGTTTATCCGCACCAATCACCTCGCCTCGTCACGCCCAAACGCGCACACTGCATTCCCTGTCCAGGAATTAACATTCCCGCACGCATCTGCACGCTTTGCTTTTTCATGCAGCGACCGTTCACAGATGTAGACGGTTGCACCAAAATTCCACCCCACCAAAATCGTGAATGGAGTGGGGCGGACCCTGGGTGGGGTGGGTACCTCCCACCCCCCTCAAAAGGGACGGTCAATGCATGCTAATATGAATCCATCGTTCCGCTAGCCTAGTGGTCTAAGTGACTGCTAGTGCCGGTTGGCCGGTTCAGGATGTTGTGTGGTATAGGTGCTGGGTTCGACCCCAGTCGAAGGTAAGACGTGTTTACCGCCTGCCGAACATCCTCGGTCAATTTGTATAAATAGCCGGGGCACGTGGCAGATGCCCGTTACGACCTGTCAGCTGCAGATGACCTGTCTAGCACGCACGGCCTTGAACGATCTTTTTATTTGCTCTTTTTATTTGCATGCACCAGCGCTCTATCATGAAGTGGCATAACTTTCACAACGTAATCTACATGGATGGGGTCGGCGGGGCCTAGTCCTTCTTGGCCTCCTGCTTGACCTCCTCCTTCGGCTCCTCCTTCTTAGCCTTCTTCTTCCCCCCAAGCGAGCCGAGGAGGAGAACACCGCCAAGCAGCCCACCAAGGAGCCATGCGCCGCTGCGCTCCTCCGAGTTGAGTGGCCTGTCGCTGGCCTTGTACTTGCCGTCCCCCTCCATCTCGGGCAGCTTGATCGGGTTCTCGACGGGGATGCCGCTCAGCTCGAGGATCTCGGCCGTCGCCTCCTTGGCCGCCTGGATCTGCTCCTGCGCCTTGTCGATCACCTGTGCAGTCAGGTCGTCGCCGACGACGCCTTCGGACGCCGCGGCCACCGACCCGTCGTCCGTGACCTTGGTGGTGCCGTGCACAGGCCCGCCCTCGGGGTGGGTGGCAGCAGATGCAACAGTCACGACCTTGGGCAGGCCAAAGTCCTCGTCGACGTCATCGGGGAGCGGTCTAGTCGCAGTCGACGTGATGGTGTGCGGGAGCGTGGGCTGATGTCAGCGGACATACCGGGGAAGATCGGGGGAGGGGAGGGCGGGGCCTCCGTCGGCCCGTTCTCAGGCACCACACCGAACCCCACCCGTCGAACGATGCAACGCTGCGACGATGTACATCGCGCAGCTCGGCAGCAGCGTCGCGACTTACAATGACCTGGGGCGCCTCCTTGTCCGGCGTCGGGTCGGGGAAGTAGATGGTGAAGGCGTCCGACGCAAGCGGCTTGCGCACGGGCAGGCCGGGCGCAGACGTCTTCTCGGCCGCAGTCGGCTCGCTGACCTTGACCTCGGCCGCGGGAGCGTTGACGGGCAGGTCGGCGGTCGTGATGACGGGCTTGACGGCCTCCTCCTGGGCCGCGGCGGCGACGGGCGCGCTGGGCGTGGCGTACGCACGGGTGCGCTGGGCGCGCGCCTTGGCCTCGGCACGGAGCACGCGCGACACGGGCGGCACGGGGGGAGCGAGGCCGGTCGTCTCGGCGCTGTCGAGGCGCGCGACGAGCGTCGCCCTGGGGTCAGTACAGAAAGCGTGGAGGCGCACTTGTTGCCCGTCTGGCTGAGGCCGCGCTTCTTGAGCTCAGCCTTGAGGGTCACGACCGTCTCGGCCTTCCAGTTGCGCTGGGTGTTGAGGAGGACGACCGAGCCGAGCGACTTGCTCTGCTCGCGCGGCGAGATGGTCGCCTTGGCGGCGGCGGCCGAGGCGGTCACGCCGGCGGCCTTGCGGGGCGTCGAGGGCGGGGTCTGGGTGTGCAGTTGCGCCTGGGCGCGGAGGGCGCCTGCCGAGAGTCGGCGGCGGAGCATGGTGCGGCGAAGAGAAAGAATGGTGGCGAGAGGGATGGACCAGGCGGAGCTGGTCGTGTTTTGTTGCTAGCGAGAGTGGTGGATCACGAGGACCAGAGGTTGTTGGAGTGCGGAGAGACAGAGAGTTTGTGAATGACGTTTGGGGCGCGTCTGATGGGAACATTCAGCCAGCCATCCACCCCATCACAGCATGCAAACTCGGCGTCGTCACGTGACGCCACGTGCGTCCATCTCCGACGCCGCGGCGCCACTCTACCTCCACCGCCCTCCCCACCGCCCCCCGCGCCCCCCTAGGCACGGCACACGTCTTGTAATGTCCGGGGCACAAAGATTCCAGCACATCGCGTCCATCTCTCCCATCTCTTCCACCACCTCTCCACACACCAAGATGGGCAAGAAGAACAAGCCCCCACCCATCAAGACCGAGCTGGCTGTCTCGACGCCCGACTACAGCGAGGTGCGCGGCGCCACCCGCGCTCTGCTGTGGCCCATCTCGGCCCTCCTCCATTCCATCCATGCGCTCCTCACCACCCTCCTCCTCTCGGTCATCGCGCTGGGCCCGATGCCCACGCACATCGGCTTCGTGATGGACGGGAATCGGCGGTATGCCCGGAGCCACGGGCAGAGGATCGCGCGCGGGCACGAGAAGGGCAGCGAGTCGCTCAAGCGGGTGAGTTGGACTGGCGTGTGGGGCTTGGGCGCAGTGTCAGGAGCGTAGACCACGCTGCTGATCGACGCCTGCGTGGGAGTCTGAGAGGACGGACGTGGAAGCATGTCTCCTTCGCACCCCCGCTGGCTTGTCCCTGCACACGGGCACGATCGCCGTCCCACCCCTCCATGCAGGCTGCAGGAGGTACGCCAGCTGACCCCAGACACTCCGCATCTGCCTGCGCCTTAACATCCCCATCGTGTCGGTGTACGCGTTCGCGATCGACAACTTCCGCCGCTCCCCGGAGGAGGTGGACGCGCTGATGACCCTCGCGACCGAGTCGCTGGCCGAGATCTGCCGCGAGGAGTGAGTGGCGACGGAGTGCAGCTGTCGAAACCTTAATGGAGCTGACCGCAGCGGCTTCCTCCAGCAGCACGGGATCCGGCTGCGCTGCATCGGGCGCATGGAGCTGCTCAAGCCCGAGATGCAGAAGGCCTTACAGGAGATGGAGGCCGCGACGGCGGGCAACAGAAAGTGAGTGGGCGTGCAGCTGAGGTCGTTCTGGACACAGCTGACAGCAGCGGCGTGCTGAACATCTGCGGGCCCTACGCGTCCCGGGACGAGATCACGACGGCGGTGCGCGACACGCTGTCCGCGGACCCCAGCCCCAAGGCGATCACGCCCGAGGCCGTGTTCGGGCGCCTGCAGTCCGTCTCGGCGGCCGAGGCCATCGCGGCGGGTAGCGGCGCGCTCGACATCCTCGTGCGCACGAGCGACACGAAGCGCCTCTCGGACTTTATGCTGTGGCAGGCGGACCGGCACACGCAGGTGCACTTTGTCAAGACGTACTGGCCCGACTTTGGGCTCACGGACCTCCTGCCGATCCTGCTGGGGTGGCAGCAGCGCGCGTGGCTGCGCGGCGAGCGGCACGAGGGGTGGGAGTAGGATAGATCCATTCGCAGAGCACACGCACGTTACGATAGAGCCATGTCCATGCATGTTGTCATCTTGGAGGGGCGGAGGTGGCGACTAGCGCGGTGCCTGTACGTCGTCGCGAACCCAATCTTGACCGGCACGGCGCTGCTGCTTCTGCTTCTGCTTCTGCTGCGCCGCGCAAGCGTCTGCCTGTGCTGGAGCTGTCGTCGAGCATGGCGCGCTTACCCCTTGTCGGGGTACGCGGCCTCGACGTCGTGTGGCGCGTGTGCCTCGCGCCTTGTCTCCCGTCAGCTCGCCCCGCCGCCACTCACCAGCCCCCACGCGCACAGCACCGCAGCGGCCACGAGCGCGATCTCGAACGGCGCGACGCTCGTACTGGCAGCGGTGCGGGTGTGCGCCGGCGTAGCGGCGAGGATGGCGAGGATCATCGTGGGTGTGGAGCCTGCTCCCGCGCGCAGCTATTAAGAGCGCGGGGTGCTGCGTACTCGTACAGTACCTGTGGAGCGGAAGTGCGGAAGCGGTGGCTCCTCGGCTCCCATCCCCCTTGCGTATCGTCACGCGCCTTTCCCACGCATTCCGCGGGGTGCCGATCGAGATCAGTCTCGAACAGCCCGCACCAACGCGCCGCTGAGAAGTTGCATGGGCGCCAGGCGAGGCCCTGCGGGCTGCACGTGCGAGCAGGTCCGCGGATGCTCTGGCCGGTGTGCTATCCCTGCTGATTCTCCCACAGGCGTGTACCGCACAGCTCTGTCACGCCGAAACGAGCTGAGCTGACGCGGTTGGGGCATCGCGTCGGGTCAGGTTAGATCGGCACTTGGGCGATACGCTCGATATGGAAGCGGCATGGCTAATATCGTCTTGTGGCCTTCTGGACGATGGTGGCGCCGCTGATGCGAACCTGGATCATCGGGACAGCAGCCGTGACTAGTGGCGGTTGCCTCTATGGCCATGACGGTGATCATTGACGGAAGGACAGCCTCTCGGCTTCTACTGGTCGCCAGTCACACAGGCGACCCCTTCTTCACGGCCCAGCCGGGAAGACGGCATCCAAGGACGATCGCATGGAGGACGAGGCAAGGCATGAGGCGCCTCGTCCGTGGAGATCGCTCTGTGTCACTTCCTGTCAGAGCGGGAGTAGGTTAACAGGAATGAGTGTTGGGTGGTGCTCTGGACTGGGAGGTGGAGGTGGAGGTGAATGTCTCGGGACTGAAATGTGACTTGCAGCACCTCGCCCCGGTTTGATCAGTCACAACCCTCAGTCTTCCGCTGCAGCCTGCTCGCAGCTATAGTTACAGTCTCCATGTGCAGAGATGGTACATCCCGTATAGAACCACGCCAAAAGGTCAAGTCGATTACTTGTGGCTCGACTTGATCTTGAAGCCACGCGAGGCACGGCGACCACGAGCCTTCTCGAACTTGCGGCCCTTCGAGGCGATGTAGGGGGCACCGCCCTTGAGGGGCCCGCCGAAGTGGCGAGTGGCCTCGCGCTGGCGGTGGCCGCGGAGGAGGACGGTGTTCGAGCCGGTGGGGGCACGGACGGCGAGCTGGTCGAGGGTGAGGGCCTCACCGCCGGCGGCGACGATGCGGGCCTTGGCCGAAGCCGAGAAGCCGAGGGCGGCGATCGAGAGCTTGGGGACGGTGGCCATGCGCTCGTCGTCGAGGATACGGCCGACAACGACAACGGTCTTCGAGTTGTCGGGGTTCGAGCCGCGGGTCTCCTTGACAATGCGCGAGAGCGACATGGGGGGGCGGTTGATCTAGAGTCAGCGCCTGCTCTGCGTGTGCCGCCTCTCCGTGTGCCGCCTCACCTTGCTCATAAAGAGGCGCTTGAGGACGACCTTGTTAAAGTTCGACTCGGTGCGGCGGGCAAGGAAGCGGTAAAGCTTGACAAGAAGGAGGAGGTAGGGGTCCTCCGACTTGGGGGCCTGGCGGGCGCCCTTCTTGACGTGGTGGCGGCGGATGTCGATGCCCATTTTTGACTGTCGTCAGCATGCGGGGATAACGAACGGCATGGCCGCCCTCGCCGTCAAAGACGACTCTGTTCCACCGCTTCTCTCGGCCGCGCCGTCCCTCTGGCTGCGCCAGCCCGCAGGCCGGCGCACTGCAGCCCGCACGCTGCAGCATGCGGGCCCGCGCCTCCGAGCTCTCGCCCGCGCGCAGAGTGAACTAGTGTGTCCGCCGAGGCTGCCCAGCGGCTCATGACACGGTCGGGCCTGCGTCCCTCCGCCAGCGCGCTTGCCAGCGCTCTCGCACAAAGACGCAGGTCGAGGGCGACGCCCTCGCGCTCGAAGGCGCACCGACGAATTCGACCGTTCCGGACAACGCGGCCACGGCTTCGCAGGGGCACGCCGGTGCGTGCTCACCTTTTTTTGGTGGGTTCTTGGTAGCGGACAAGGATGAATCGACGGCGAGGTCGCATGCATAGCCTGCACGGGGAGGCAGCCAGCAGCAGCAGCAGCAGACCTTCAATCCAGGCACGGGCATGCTGCTGTCGGCGTTAAAATTTGGCAAGTTGCGATTTTGGGCAGACTCGCCACGTGACTGATAAGCCTGTTAATTCAGAGCTTCAGACACAAGCTGCGATTTCTGTGCCTGGGTGGTCCGTGCGGATGGCCTCGGGCCGGGCGCCGCCCAGGACGTCAACCAGGGCGGGTGACCTACAGCCAAGTCAATGTCGCAGACGTGACAGTCGAGGGTTGTCTCGCTCAATGTCTCTGCGACGACACAAGAGGTCCGAGCGCTGGCGAAGGGCGAGCAAATGGCGGGTAACAAT
>JAMALN010001358.1:0-16073 GCA_023630115.1 Cutaneotrichosporon sp. PK4640 | reverse complement strand
GACGAGGGGCCCGCGACGTGGCGACTGGACGGAAGCGAGGGGCCGCTGCGCATGCGCATCCGCCTCGAGCGCACCGATGCTGTCGCCGCGCCGGGCGGTCACAAGACGCGCGGCAAGCTTCGCGACGCGATACCAGGCACCGACGAGCTCGAGAGCGCCGTATCGCGAATCAACGCTGCACCGTGGGAGGACCCGTTCAGCTTGGCCATGTCCGAGTCGATCGCCGAGGAGGAGCAGACCGGCACGCCAACGAAGCCCTCCACCCCGCCCGAGCAGACGAAGTCGGGCGACGGCGACGACAGCGAGGAGGAATCGTACCACGAGGTCGAAGACGATTCGAACAACAAGATGCGCCTCGTCGCCAAGGCGCTGCAAACGGGCGACGTTGTCGAGTCGGCGCACAACATTGTGCGCATCGTTGGCGTCGATGCGCTGCCCGGCCTGCTCATCCTCGGGCGCAAGAACCTGTACCTCATCGACGGGCTCGTTCAGACGCCGGAGGGGCAGGTCATCGAAGCCGACCAGGCGCCGCGCGACGTCCTCTCCATCCCGAGCGGGACGCTGGCCGACCTCGACCCGAGCGACCAGAGATCACACCGGTGGACATATGCCGACGTTGTCGAGACGAACAAGCGCGCGTTCCTGTTCCGCGACGTCGCGCTCGAGCTCTACTTCGCCGACAAGCAGAACTTCCTCGTTGTCTTCCGCGACAAGCGGGAGCGGCAATCAGTCGTGCACAAGATGGGCATCAAGAGCGGGACCGCACCGCGCGTACTCAACTCGTTTGTGCTCGACACACTGAGTCGCGCGCTCGTCGACACGCGCGAGGTCCAGCTCGAGACCATGACGCGCAAGTGGCAGAACCGCGAGATCTCCAACTTTGCGTACCTCCAGCTGCTGAACCAGCACGCGAACCGTACCCCCAACGACGTGACGCAGTACCCCGTCTTCCCCTGGGTCCTGGCCGACTACACGTCGCAGATCCTCGACCTGACGAAGAAGGCGACCTACCGCGACCTGTCGCGGCCGATGGGTGCACTCACCCCCGCGCGCCGCGAAGAGGCACTCGAACGGTACCAGGCGAT
This sequence comes from Cutaneotrichosporon sp. PK4640, assembly GCA_023630115.1. Classification (NCBI taxonomy): domain Eukaryota; kingdom Fungi; phylum Basidiomycota; class Tremellomycetes; order Trichosporonales; family Trichosporonaceae; genus Cutaneotrichosporon; species Cutaneotrichosporon sp. PK4640. The sequence continues at coordinate 14,988 of JAMALN010001358.1, read as the reverse complement.
GGAGGGCGTGGGCGAGAAGCCGTTCCATTACGGCACGCACTACTCGAGCTCGATGATCGTGTGCGGGTACATGATCCGGCTGAGCCCGTTCACCGAGATCTTCCTCGCTTTACAGGGCGGGACGTTCGACCTCGCGGACCGGCTCTTCTCCTCGGTGCCCCACGCGTGGAACTCGGCGAGCGCGACGAACCGCGGCGACGTGCGTGAGCTCATCCCCGAGTTCTACTACGCGCCGTCGTTCCTCGCCAATCTGAACCACCACGACTTTGGGCGCAAGCAGGTCTCGGGCGACGTCGTCGACGACGTCACGCTCCCGCCGTGGGCGCTGCAGGACCAGCTGCTCTTTGTGCACATGATGCGCCAGGCGCTGGAGAGCGACTACGTCTCCCGCCACCTGCCCGAGTGGATCGACCTGACATTTGGGCACAAGCAGGGCGACGCGGCGAGCTTCAACTGCTTCCACCCGCTGACTTACCGCGGTGCCGTGGACCTGGACAGAATGAAGGACGACGCCGAGCGCGCGTCCAGCACTGCCATCATCCACAACTTTGGTCAGACGCCGCTGCAGATCTTCCGCACGCCGCACCCCGTCCGCTTCCTCAGCGGGCGGACGACCCTGCCGTGCGGCCAGCGCTTCGGCGTCGCCGAGCATTGGCAGATGCTCCTCCGCTCCATCATGCCCATCATGGACGTCGCGTCGCGCGTCCACCACATCCTCGAGAACGATCGNCTCGCTGTGCCTGGATACGCGGGGCTCAGCGTGCAGTTTGGCTTTGCGGACCAGAGCGTGCGCATCTACCACGCGGAAATGGGCCAGAGGGTAAGCTAGGATGACCACGAAGTTAGCTAACAGCAGCTCGTGTACATTGTCGAGGGTATTGACGTAAGGCACGCCGCGTTCGCCGCACCGACCCTCCTCGTGACCGTGAGCTCGCTCGGTGTGCTCACAGCCTGGCGCCTGTCGGTGAAGGGCGGCGGCTTGCGGCGCGGCGACGCAAGCTTGACCCGCGAGGCAACGCTTCGTGGCGCCAACCGCGCAGTGACGTCGCTGGCGGTGAGCACCGCGTGGTCCTTCATCGTGACGGGCTGTGCGGACGGCACGGCGCTCGTCTGGGACTCGAACCGGCTGCGGTACACGCGCACGCTCAAGACGCCCCGCGGCGAGCCCATCACCCACATCGGCATCAACGAGGCCAACGGGCACATCTGCCTCGCCTCCGAGCGCCACCTCTACATGTTCAGCCTGAACGGGCACCCCGTCGCGGCAACGAGCGCGGACGGCGGCCGTTTCCCGGAGATCCGGTTCGACGACGCGCCGCGCCAAGCCCGCGTGTTCACTGGCGGCATTGCGTTCCTCCACCGCGAATACCTCGCCGCGGGCGACCTGCTCGTCGTGGGCGTCAACAACGCGCTCGTGCTGTACCGCTGCATCCCGGGCGTGCGCAGATTCGAAGACCAGGACGTCGAGCCATGGCGCCTTGTGCGGCAGGGCGTGATCTTCCGCTCTGACGAGCATGGGCATGGGGACGTAACGGCGGTCAAGTTCATCGGGTAAGTCCCCAAGCTCATCCGCACTCTCCAGCCCAGCTGACCCCAGCGAAACGCTCTACGCTGCCTTCGAGCCCGTGGCCCCGGCCCGCAAACACACCGTGTACCAGTGGTCGCTCCCCGACGCCGGCCACCCGGTACCGCAGCGCCGCGTCCCCGACTCCACCTCGTCGTGCATGGCGCCAGGCTGCGGGCGGACATTCGGCCTGCTGGAGCCGCGCCGCTGGTGCGGGGGGTGCGGAGGCGCATTCTGCGGCTCGCACGCACTCCAGGTCGAGTTCTTCGAGCAGCGGTACTGCGATATCTGCCGGGACCGGCTGGGCGAGGCGAGCGAGCTGGGCCTGGTGGGCCGCAGCAGGATGGGCAGCCGCGCGGGCTCGCTCGACCCGAGCAGAGTCGGGAGCGTGGCGGGGAGTAGACGCCCGAGCATCACTGGCCGGCCGAGCATCAGTGTTGGACGGCCCAGTATCAGCCCCGAGCGGGGACGGGGACTGCCCGAACGCCGCGCGACCGAGCCGTTTAGGGAGGGGCACGTCCCGGGGCGGGCGAGCTCGGCGTCGCGCGAGCGGTCGCGGCGCGCTGAGAGTATGGGGCAGTTGTAGGCATGGTACGGATAGGTATGCAGTTGTGCTCGCAGAGGATGCTCGGTGTGGGCTCTGTTAAGGGGCCAATGGTGCTGTGAGAGTACTTCCTGGAGAGGACATCACAGCGCTGTTCACTGTACTAAAGTAAACCGTGCTGTGAGTAGGTGAAGCCGAAATGACTGTTCATGCAGTGAGACGAACCCGAAAAACGGGCATATGCCGATCCCTAGCACTGTTCACCTGCACAGATGAACCACGCTAATGCCCGCCGCCACCAGCCCGCCTCACCCAGCGCCAGTCACCTCCACATCACCCCACTCCGGTGTCATCGCCAGCTCTCAATGTCTCACAGCCGCCGCACTCGCCATCCAGCGATCAATTGTGCTCACAATTCTGTGGGCCGTCACACGAGCGCGCACACTCCTTGACGGGACAATGATGACTGCATATGCAAAGTTGGCCTACAAGATACAACTGCGCGCTCGTAGTGCGCGACAAGACGCCCAAGACTCCCCTCCTATCGGATGGCCCTATTTCTGCTTCTTGCTCTTTGCGCGGCTGCCCTTGCCCTTCCCGCCCTTCTTCTTGGGCTTTTTGCTGCCGCGCGGCGCGCCCCCGGCGAAGAGGGTTTTGTGGACGACGTCGCCGGACTCGGAGGACTCGGACTCGGGGGGCGGGGAGAGGACGCCGCCCTCGGGGTCTGGGCGGGCGGGGGAGGGGGTCGGGGGGCGCGAGGACGAGGCCGAGTCGGTCGGCGAGGGCGGGCGCATGCGCAGGTGCGTGCGGGACGAGGTGTTGATCGAGAGCATGTTGCTGCGGTCAGCGGGAACGGGGGTGTGGGTGCGAGTGATAAGGGGTGGGAGCACGGCGAGCAGCGCGGGCAGATCTGGGCGCATGGAAGCCTCGCGCCCATCGCGAGGGGACGGCGAGCGGCCCAGAAGCCGCTGGTCGGAGCCCGAACAACCCCCTCGACGATCGCCGCAGCTTCACGTCATCGCAGCGGCGCCAACGTCTTGGCCAGCGCTCGCCGGCGCCCACCAACAAGCCGGCGAGGGACGGCCTTGATCGCGACCCCAAACTCCCGGTGAGGGCGGAGTGCCCTCCACGCCAGACTCACCCGCCAACCTCGCGCCCGATCTTGTCGATGCGCTCCTTTGCGCTCGCGCTCAGAGTGCCCGTTGGTGCGTGGGAGCCGTCCATTGTCGTGCTCGCGCTCATCGACACGGCGCCGTATGCGTCCTGGCTCGTGATGCTGCCCTCACGGTAGGGCGCGACGAGGGGGTCGGTCTCGGATGGCTGGGGTTAGGAATGGAGAGGGGGGAGGGGCTCACGGCATCGTCCTTGGCGCGGCGCCCGCAGCAGGGGAGGAAGTCGAAGAAGCCCATCAGCTGGATGGATGGCTTGGAGTGGGCTGGTGGGTGGGTGTCAAGCTGTGTCGTGTGTAGCTTGTTGTGCAAAGACGAGTTGGTGTGTAGAGGTGACTTGTGAAGGGTTGATGGGGAGGAGAGAGAGAGAGATGGGGTGGTGAGTGAAGACGAGTCTGTGCGGGTGTGCAGTATGTGTCGGTCTGTGGGATGGGAAGAGTTGGAGTGTAGAAAAGGTAAATGACGACTGTGTGGTTAACAATTAAAGAGACTAACACTAATACTCCGTATTATTGTTTGGAAGTCTTGTTAAGTGGCAAATTGTATGGGAATCACTTGGCTCCGACTCGAAAACCCTCCCTCCTGACTCGTCTTCCGGCCCGCCTACCCCGTCCACGCACCAGTCTACAGCCCATCATCGCATGCCGTCCCTCCACTCTCCATCGGCCTTGCATCGGCCTCTACACTCGCATCTAACTCGCAGTTGATAAATTACATGCCAGACCCTGCGCACATCATTCAAAATCCTCTGCCCATTGACTGACCAAGCCAACCTGTCACCAGAATCGCCTCCATCGCACGCGTCGGGCGCAAGCCGCCGCCACCGCCACGCCTCGCCGACGCCGGCACGGCCACGCTGGCGAGGGCATGCCAAGGCGCTCACCACCGCAGCCCTGCAGGTACCCCCATTTCGGCGCCATCGCACGCACGCCGGACGCCATTGGACGGTGTGCGGCAACAAAGGGGTGCGGTGAACCCTGCGGCGACATACACCACGTTCGCTCGGTTGGATATCGCGCCGACCACAGTGTTTGGCGGCGAGCGCCACGGCCCCAGCGGCAGCCAGAGCCAGCAGCCAACGGGCTGCGAGTGCGCGGGCGGGGCCTCGTTTCCAATCGTATCTGTGGCCTATTGTTGACATTGAGCCCCGCTCGGAGCTTTGATGTGCCGGGCCGGTTTGCCGGGTCTTGCAGCTTTTTGTGCATGTCTCGGATAGTCACGTCGTCTGTGCCACGCCCCTGGTCCGGCGCCGGTGCAAGGTCCGTGGGGAGGACAGCATGGCCAACAGCACGACGGGGTGCTCGTGTCGAGCAGAGCGTGGTGCCCGCCGCGGCGACTCCGCCCCAGTCCGACTCCAACGTCGGCTTTGCCGCATGACCTTCTGGTTCCTCGCTGTCGGATATGGGCGCATACCGCAATTTAATCGCGCACGTGCCCGAAAGCGTGATGTTTCAAGCCGCAAAGATGCACCCATGCCGCCTCTCAGCCACTCGGGAGTCTCGCCGCACTCGCAAGTCATGTACACGACAAGTTTCATGAGATCAACGCGCTACAGTAGTACAGAAAAGGTTATACGCTGTAATCCTATGTCTATGGGCGGCGCGGTGCGCCTTGCCTCCAGCACGGGCCAGCCCGGCCTGCGGGGCTTTTGGGACCGCGGGCGGGCGCCGTGCGAGACGGTCGGAGCTATGCTCGGGGGGGCCAGATGAATGGCGGAATACTATGCACACAGCATGTCAGGCGAGGGCGAGTCGCTTAGAAGCCGTAGCCGAGGGCGCGGCGGCCGCCCCACGACTCGATCATGGTGACGTCGCCACCCTCCTCGAGGGCGATGGGGGTGCCGTCGGCCGGGATGTGGGGGGGCGGGAGGCCGGCCTCAAAGCTGGCGCGCTGGAGCGCGACGTACGCGCGGTTGCCCTCGGTCGCGGGGAGGGGGTGGACGGGGAGGAGGAGGCCCGACGCGTCGGCAGCCTGGACGCGGAGGCCGGCGTGAGTGACGAGCACGTCGCCGGGGGCGAGAGACACGGTCGCGGGGCGGACGTGGACGAGGTCGGCGTCGAGCTCGGGCTTGGCGCCGGGCGCGCGGAGCGCCCAGTTCGAGGCCTCGGTGTAGCCCGTGGGGAGGTAGAAGGAGATGCGGCTCTTCTTGGGGGCGAAGAAGGGGCGGAGGAGGGCGTAGGTGGCCGCAGCGGCCGAGGTGGGGACCTTGAGCTCGGTGCGGGCGAGGGCGAGGTGCGCGTGCACGGGGGTGGCGGGGGAGGCGGCCTCGTCGACGGCCCAGAGGTCCTTGCCGAGCCAGGTGGACTCCTGGGGGGCGACGGTGGCGGCGTCGATGCGGACGAACGCGCCGTCGGGCGTCGAGGTGGGGACAAAGGCCTTGAGGGCCTGGGTGGTGGCGCTGAGGACCGAGGGGTCGGCGCGCGCGGCGATCTGCGCGCCCGTGTAGTACGTGGGAGAGTGGGAGCGGGCGACGAGGGCCTCGGTGGTCTCGCTGGCCCACGCCTCGGCAACGGGGTCACGGAGGACGTCACGGATCACGATGGACCCGGCGCGCTGCAGCGCCTTGGCGTTGGCGGCGTCGCCGAGGTGCTCGCCGAGCGCCTGGAACGAAACCTCGGTGGGGAGAGGCTGGAGTCAGCCACACTGGCCATTGAATGTAGTGATCGCCGGGAATTTTTGCCGATCGATCACACTAGCTCGGCGCCACTCACCTGCTCGGCGAGGTCCTTGAGGGCGGCGTCCCACGCGGCCTCGACCCACTCGCGGCCGGCCTTGGTCTCGAGGAGGCCGGCGACCCACTCGGTAGGGGTGGGGCCCGCGGGCTCGGAGATGTGCTCCTTGAGGAGGGAGAAGGCGTAGGGGGCCTTGAGGCGGTCGGCCTCGGGGACGTGCGCGAGCGGGTGGTTGTAAGGGGGGGCGAGGGCGGGGCGGACCGAGTGGTTGTACGACGGCGCGAGGGGGGAGCGGAGGGCGTGCGCGGTGGTCAGGCGGCGAGCGGCGGCGCGGGGCGCAGCACGCGGGAGGGTGGCGAGCATGGTGGTGCTTCGGCTATCTGTGGTGGGGGGTGAGGGTGGCGGTGTGGCAGTGGGTGACGCTCGTCGAGAGCGGCTTTGAGAGACTCGGAGAGGTGTGCTACAGTTGTTAGATGGTGAGTCGAGATGGAGATGGAGAGCGGGTGGTGGGGGAGAACTGTGTTGCATGCAGATTTCTCTGATCCTTATGGAGTCTGGCTGGCGGGCTGGCGGTGTTGCCGAGTGGGCCACAGGATGTGCAGGCAGGAATGGATGGTGAGCGCTGGCAAGGTATTTTCGAATTTCTGATGATGATGAACCGGCAACTGCTGGCGGGCAAGGGCTCACAACGGAGGCATGTCAGGAACCAAGCGATTTGCGGGCACCGGGCGTTGTGCCCCCCCCCCCCCCACGGCCCACGGTGAGATCCGACCACTGCGTCTGCCTGTCTGCCTGCCTGCATGCTGGCTTGCTAAACATTGTTCATGGCCGCATTGTGCCCATCAGAGCTAGACAGGCTAGACAGGCCAGACTGTAGCCTCGGCAAGAGAAGCACCTCGCCAATCCCTTGATCCCCTTGCAACATGCCCCTGCATCTGCCGGCGGCTTTGTCCTCGTCAGCCAATTACAATCTAGATGACACTCGACCCACTGATAGGCTTTTCTTCCTTGATTGGCTGCACTGCTAATCCAGGGTGCCGCAAAGTTGTCACCTTTTCCAACATGATCCACAACCTCCCTTGGCCCTCTCTTCGGTCCGGACCCCGGCAAACAATCCTCGACACAACTCGTCAATCAGCTAGACTCCGGAGCCCGTCCCGCCGTCTGACGCGCGCGACGTCACCTCATAGCTATGCTCTGGACTCCTACTCGCCCGCCCTCCAACGCCGAGCATGCCGAGTCTAACGCGTATAACGGACTTTAGCTACGTATCTCGAACTAGTCNGAGCGACGTGTGTGATCTGCGGCGCACAGACTGCCGTGCCGCTTAGCGTAGCCGGCGTCGGGCAACCTTGGAGCGTCCTTGGACATTGAGCGTCGCAGTCTTGGACATCGGCCAGCGTGCATCTTGGACATCGGGACTGAAGAATCTGCACGCGCCCCCATTCCATATCACTTTAGCTTCCTGCTTCTCCCGACGCGGAACCACCCGGTCACACCCGATCCTCACCCAGGCACAAGGGGTTTGCTGGCCCCGCGGGGAGGACTAATCGTGGATTAGCTCTGCACGTTGTAAAGGCTAATCCTCGATCGGCATCGCTTATGCGGTCCATTCCGCGTCATCCCACCCACATGTTCTCCATCTCGGGCGCCATCGCGTCTTCGTGCTCTGACCGGCATTTACGCTGCAGCTCCTGAGGCGTGAGAGCGTCGACTGTGGACCGTGTACAGAGTATGCTATCCTCGTCGCCCCCCCCCCCCCTGAAGGAGTGATGGTGGATTTTCGAACTTTGTTGCCAAGCCACCATTCGAGGCTACGCAGCATTGTCCAGTAAAAACAAGAGTTTGGACACCAAGGTACCGAGTCATGCGATGCGCCTCGCAAGCCACCCGAGGGGTCTAATCACAGCTGGAAGCGGCCATTGTTGATCACACACCTCCCACTTCTCTCTCGCATCCCTCCCTCCCCCTCCCCGCGATCCGCCGGCACCGCATCACCGCCGCACTCCTCGCGTGCACGCCGAACCCTAGCCCTGCCGCCGCCACCGCCCACCCGGCACCACGCTCCCTCCCCACCAGGCCACGACCCACCACCCCTGATGATATTGCACCTCGCGCTTCTCCTCCTCGCCGCGCTGGGCCCCGCCTCCGCCTCGCAGGCACTGTTCACCTTTTCCAACCAGAACGTGACGTAGTGAGTGTGCCCCATCCCGCATCCATCCTGTTGTTTGGTCCATGGATCCAAGCAAGTCCACAGCCTCGCCTATCGTTGCCGAGGGTGTTACTCGACGCCGATGCCCACATGCATCGGTACTGATGCCAGCTACTATGACCACGCGGACTTTCCGTACCACCCCGCATGCGACGCGGCGGCCGGCGGCCCCGGCTGGGCAAAGCCGACCAACGAGGGCACGACGGCGTGCGGCCCCAGCGTCAAGGACCTGGACACGAACGCGGTGGTCGCGATGAACGTCTCGTGGCTCAACCAGAACGGGTATGCCGCCAGGCTCACAGAGCTGTGCGGGCGCGAGTGAGTGCGAGTGGCGAGGGCAGCGGGCTGAGCGGCGGGCGAGCGACGCAGAGCTCGGCGAGCCGGGCGCAGCGAGCTGAGCGGTGGCGCGGTGGGGGGGCGAGGAGCACGACCGCGCGGGTGGCGAAGCAATAAGCACGGGGCGATGGAAGCGGGGCTAGCGGGGCCCGACGTGGGCGGGCGGCTGAGTTGCCCGATCCCACCCGCCTCGCGCCAATCTTTGGGTTGCGATGCGAGTGGGCGCGATAGGCGAGGTGGACGAGTGCCTACATCGCGTGGTGCGTCGTCTCCCTCGCCACCCATCTTTTTCGAACTCTTCTTTTTGAACTCGGCATCTCGCGTATCTTTGATGAGGACGACGGGCGTGCTGCGCGGCCAAGCTCGCCAAGCAAGCGATCAAGCGACGTCTTGCGATCGCGGTGCCGCCACTCGATGACGTGTGGTACGGCATGGCGTGGGCTTCATGGCTGCATGGGCCGGCGTCGGTGTCGCTGCACGAGTCGGATCTCGGCTCGATCTTTGTGTTCACACATCGAGCCACCTTCCCCGCCTTCCTTCACTCCAACCTCACGTCGTACTAACCCCAAGAGTCCAGATCTGGCGAGACGGCAAGCAGGTCAAGATGAAGGGCGGCCCCTTCTTCCTCTGGGAAGGGTGCCAGGCCTGCGCAACCCTCCCGCGCATCGACGTGAGCCTCAACGCCTACATTGCCGCGACGGGCGACTCCGAGTGCCACCGCGGCACCGTCGGCGGCTTTGACGTCTACGTCATGGACAACTTTGTCCGCCGCGCCAGCGCAGGCAGGATAGCGCTGAGCGTCCCCGTTCTGCTGGCGGGGCTGGTCGTCGCGCTCGCGTAGGTCTTGGGACTCTGGTTGTATGTATACTCTTAATGCACAGGAAAACATTGTACATGGCGGTCCGGACTGTGCTCTACATGCGGCCGAGGACGGCGCCGAGGATCGCGCCGCCGGCCAGGCCCGCGGCCACACCGAGGCGGATCTGCGAGCGGCGCGCGGCCTGCGCCTTCTTGTACGCCTGGTGTGAGCGAAGCCACGACGAGGGCGTGGGACGTACGAGTCTGGCGTCTGGCACGGCGACGTGCGTGTGGCCGTTGGCCTCGGTCTCGGCGCTGGTGCCGTTGGCCTCGGTACTGGACTCGCTCTTGCCGTTGGCCTCAGGCTCGATGGTCGGCGCCGCGCCGCTCGCACACCCCTCGCAGAGCTTGCGGAACTCGGCGGCGTCCGCGTCCGCCGCAGCGCACATGAGCGCGACCTCGCGCTCGACGCAGTCGGCGTGCGCGCGGTGCTTGCGGACCTCGTCGGCGAGGGCGTCGAGGTCGCGCAGGAGGGCCGCCTCCTCGTGCGTCGTGTGGAGTATGCGCTGGAGGAGGAGGTCGGTGCCGTACGCCGTGATCACAAAGACGACGACGAGGATGAAGCCCATGGTGGAGTGAGGGAAGGTGGTGGGGGGTGGTGGGGGGTTTTGAGAGAAGGTGGTGAGGTGGAGGGGCAGAGAACTGGCGTCGGCGTCGTGGCGGGGCGTTAGGTCGTGGCGGGGAATGAGAATGAGTAAGAACGAGCGTTGAGGACGGAGAGATGGGCCGAGTGGATCGAGAGTCGAGTGGTCGAGTGGAAGCAAAGGTTGTGATGGATGATGGCTGCGAGTTGGGGGCTGCGCCGAGGGATCGGCGAGGGAAGGTGCAAATCCTCGCATCCTCTCGCCCCGTGGCTTCTGTCACCTGTCACGTCCCTCACTCGTCGATGCCCTCATTCCATCTCCTGCGTCTCCTGTGACGTCCGACCCGACGAGCAACCCGAGCAGCCAGCGACGAGCCTGACTTTTGTCAATGTCGGGGACCAGGGTGACGCCACCCCCGCACGGTCCGTTAGTCTCGACCCATGGGCAATGGGGTAGGGGCAAAGCAAGTGCAGAGCAGGGAGGACGGGGCGAGTCTTTGTGCCCACCTCGCCTGCTCGCTGCTGGCTGTTCGTGTGAGTCCACCGCGTGCATCGACGTGTAGCTCGTGTGGCCAAGATCTGGCGCGGAAACGGTGTGGAATGTGATCGTGCCAGTCGGTGACATCGGTGACTCGTCGAGGTGGGTGCGCACCCTCGCCCTTCTCGAGATGACGCCGGTTCTTCGCCTGGCCTTGGCGCTCGCCCGCGTCGGCCGCGGGCCTGACTCCCTCCCCCTCAGCGCGCAGCCCATGGTAGCAGGACAGCAGCCCCATACTGTACCATCTGTAGCCCTAACAACTGCATTCTGAAATGTACACATGATCTACTACCCCCGTCCGCTACACTACCCAACCCTCCCGCTCTAGTTACCGTTGGCCTTCTCGCGCGCCTCGCTGTCCTCGCGCCGGCTCTTGCTCTTGGGGTCGTAGAACGGGCGCTCGCCGAGCGACACCGAGCGCGTCCCCTCGCGCAGGATGCCGTCGAGGTCGGCCGTCGCGGCGTGGAAGGTGGAGCGGTTGTCCCAGATCGCGAGGCTGTTCTTCTCCCAGCGGAAGCGCACCTGGATGTCGTGGTTGGCGCTGATGTGGTCGAACAGGAAGTCGAGCAGGTTGTCGCTCTCGGGCACCGTGAGCTCGACGATGCGCTTCGTGAACCCCTTGTTGACAAACAGCCCCTTCCACCCAGTCACCGGGTTGGTGCGGATCACGGGGTGCACGGTCAGGAGGTCCTGCCCGACGTTCTCGGGGGAGCCGCGGTTCTCGCGGACGGGCTTGCCGCCGTACGCGGCGTTGATGCGCAGGAACGACTCGCCGCTGTGCTGCGCCGTCAGGCCCTCGAGGAGGCGCTGGAGGGGCTCGCTGAGGCGGTCGTACTGGGGTGGCACCGGGATGCCGGCCGAGCCGGACAGCACGCGCGCAACGACAAGTACAGGAATGTACGCCTCCACCGCAGGAACCGCTGATCTGGGGTGATGATGCTGGTCCAGACTCGCCGACGTAAGAGGCGACAGGCATTTAATTGGGCTCCCGCGGCCCAGACCGTTTATGGCATGTCGCTCCATCAGCGGCTCGGCGTCCCGGGACGCCATGCCGTGGCCACGGCGGAAGCTGGACACCGGCACGTTTTCGCCGAGCATGAAACGACGCGGAACGGAAGCGGTCCCAAAGCTTGCATGTTTCCAGCGCAGGAGCCTGCCGTGCACTTCGGTGGTGCGAACGTACCACCCCGTCGACGGTTCCAAAATCCCCGGAACGGAAGCGATGCCGAGAGCCCGATTGCGTGTGAGGTACAGTGATCCATACCAGCTGCCGCCGATGAGCCGTGCTGAGAACGGTGCCAGCCACCGCCAAGGTGGCAGGAGTTGTAGAGTTGAATTAGGGAGGTACTGCACCGGAATGAGACGAGCTGTTGAACTCGCAATCTGTGCCTTTCCGCCGGCACGGATGTGTGGCTTGTGGCACTCGTGTGCCGGCCGGTCCTGCTCGGCCTTGTCTGCATACCCGCCACACCCGCCACGCCGTAATCGACAATTCTGTCCGACGCCACCGGGAGAGCTTCACCTCTACATACGTCTACGCTCCGCTGCCGGCCTCGCGATCTCGTCTCTGCGCATGAAGCATTCGTTCATGAAGCATGGAATTCCTTCCCGCGATGCAAGACAGCGGGCAGCGCTCATGCTCAGAGTCCAAGTCGCAGCTGATTCCAGGGCAGAGGCGGAATGCCCTGAGGGCAAAGTGAGAGGGCCGAGGGAGAACTGTGCATCTTGCAGACCCTGAGCACACTGACCCTGTTGCGGCTTGACATTGCCACCGTACGAGGTAGTGTGTGTGTGGGTGATGGGCGATGGCGATCTGCCCATCCATCCATCCGGCTTGCCCAGACTCTGTTCCTGGGAACTGTCCCTGGCTCTCGCCTGCGCCCCTCGTACCCCTTTCCTCTTGCCTCGACCCTCCCCTCCTGCGCCCTGCGCCCCAGCGCCCATCAGTCCACCCCTCTCGTCGCCCCCCGGCCCGCGCCGCCCGCTTCACCCCTGGTCCCTTGCCGCCGCCGCCTTGCCCTCTCACCGCCCCGCAGCGGCACCTTACCTTCCCCCCAGCCAGCAGCCAGTCGAGGTTCTCACTGCAACCACCCTTGTCCATCCCACCTCACTTGCTCGCGTCCTCCCTCCTCCATCCTCTGTCACTCTCACTCACTCACTCACTCACTCTCTCTCTCTCTCTCTCGACCCGTTTGCTACGGTTCATCAACACTCCATCGCCATCGCCATTGCCCTCGTCCTAGTCCTTTCGGATTCCAGGACGCGTGACGCAGCCGACACATCCCCCCTCGACTTTGACCCCGTTGGTTTCGGTGTCCTCGACCTAGCTGCTTCCTAGCCGCCCCCTTTGGGCACTGCTCTAGCGCCTTTGCACCCCCTTGGGGTTTACATTCGTCTGCCCTACAATTGCCTACAAGGCGACAAGGCTCTACCCATCCCACCAACACCTCTCATCCACTAGACCTCTCGACCACGCACACACCCGCCCACTCAACACACTAACATCCTCCCCCTCCGCCCTCTCCGCCCCCCTCCGCCCCCCTGCCACGCCTGCGCCTGCCAAAGCCGCGTCGCGATCAACGCGCACATCCCGTCGTGCAGCAGTCACGACACACCACCCTTCCATCTCTACCTTCCATCAACATCCTCCTTCTCCTCATCTCTACTCTCCCCTCCCCGGCAACCCGTATCCAACCCACCGGCACGCCGTCCTCCCTCCCTCCCTCTTCTCCCCGGCAGTGCCCCTCGACGCACCGACCCTCCCATCAGGCGGTGACACGGCAGGCATTGGCAACCACTTCTGTGCTTCCAACTCGCCGCTGAGAACCGCCTACGCCTCTCTCCCTCCCTCTCAGCCTCGCCCCGGACCATCGACCTCCCCCCCGTCGACCTCGCCTGTGGGTTTTGGAAACCCTCTACTCTCCTTACCCACTCTCCTTTCCAACACACACCCCTCCCCATCCCTCTCCCTCCGCAATGAACTTTGTCGGTGACTTTGGCGCACCCAACCGCGTCGTTGAACTGTGGCCCCGTCAGGCTACAGATGCACCCGGCTGTGTGCCCATCAGCTGCCCGTCCGAGAAGCCCCAATGCAACTGCAAGGCTGGCGAGAGCTGTGTCATTGTCCAACGGTAAGTCGAGCCGCACTCCCGCTCCCTCTCCCGCGTCGGCTAACACTTCAGATCCTGCAACACCTGCTCGTCCATCAAATGCCTCCCAGCAAACTCTGACAGCGGCGGCGGCGTAAACCCAGGCGTCATTGCTGGGCCGATCGTTGGTGCAGTGATCCTCGCCGCGAGCTTGTGTCTGTTCTGGTGGCTCCGCCGCAAGAAGAAGCGTGACCTTGCCCGCCTCGAGGACCTCGCGGACCGCGCTCGCAAGGGCGAGTCGTCGGCCTTCCACCTGTCGCATCCTGGTTCGCCATCGACCTCGCGCCACCAGTCGGCGCAGCTCGGAGCCCATTCGCCTACCAGCGGCGGGTCGCGGTCCTCGTCGCAGCGCCTCCCCAACGCGCCCGTCGAGCACGAGTACCGTGACGCGAACGGCAACACTGTGCGCGTCTACGGCAAGCGCGGGGCGATCAACGCCGATCCCAACCACCCAGACAACGGTGGATCGGGCGACCCCTTCGGCGATCACGCCAGCCTTTCTACCGACCGTGCCGAGAGCGGTCACTCGACCAACGTCGTCCCCATCCACTTCGTCCCAGGCCAGGACTCGCCAGCAGCGCGCGCAAGCCAGCCCGCGAACGCAGCGCAGCAAGCTGCTGCGGCGCGAACCCTTGACCAGGCGCGCCAGAACCTGTGGCGTCCCCGTGCTCCTCCACCTCGCCCTGCCCGTGCTCCCGATCTTGACCTGCGTCTCAACTCCTCGCAGCAGGCCGACCACAACCAGCTGCTTTCGGAAGGCGGTTCGTCGCGCGACTCGTTCCGGTCCGGCATATCGGTCACTCCTTCGTTCCTTTCGGGCGCCACCGGCGATCTCCACATCGACGTGCCCAAGATCATGACGCGCCAGGCCGTGCAGGTCGGCCGTCTGCAGGCCGCCGAGATGGTCCAGTTTGGTGTCCCTCAACCGGTTTCTTTCGGCACACAGCAGACGGTCAGCGAGGAGACGACCTCGTCCACAGGGTCAGATCCCTTTACCGAGCGTCATGCCGAGATGCTCAACTTGACACCCCCTAGCACCGCGTCTCCCCACTCGGGTGGCATGCCCGCGCAGTCGAGCACGTCTCTGGCGTCTCGGGCATTCGATGACGAGGGCAACGTCTCGCAGCCGAGCCCAACCGACCTGCGTTTCTCGATGGGATCGCTGGCATACGACCGCGCCTCCGTGTCCACTCAGGGCACCAGCAACCACAACCATGGTCGGTTCCTGAGCCCTCAAGACCAGCCTCCCGTGCCCAGCATCCCTGCCGGCTATGAGCGCCAGCGCTTCCAGTCCATGTCCTCGTACAAGTCGACTGGCAACGACTCGCTCCTCGGCTCCTTCCCCATGATCCCCCCTGCATCT
>JAMALN010001355.1:0-11218 GCA_023630115.1 Cutaneotrichosporon sp. PK4640 | reverse complement strand
GCCTTGCGGTTGACGAGGGAGAGGTCGTCCTTGAGCCACTGGTACTCGGTGATGACGGCTGGGGAGGGGGTGGTGACGGCGGAGGCGGGGGCGGGGGTAGACGGCCCAGGAGTGTCGGCGGGGGTGGCGGAGGCCGAGTCGAGGGCGGGCAGGACGGGGGTAGAGGGTGCGGCAGAGTCGGAAGGAAGGGAAACCGGCTCGGCGGGGGTCGCGGGAGCAGTTGGGGCAGGGGCCGAGTCTTTGGGCACGTGCGACCACTCGGGCGAGAGGCGCACGGGCGTGATAGGGGTGGACGGGGTGGAGGGCTCGGCGGGGGCCTCCTTAACGATAGTGGGTTCGGTCGCGGGCTCGATGGGCTTGGTCTCGAGGACGGGCGAGGCGGGGGGCGGCGTGGACACGGGCGTGTCGGTAGGGGTGTCGGCGGGCGTCTCGGCGGGGCTGGGGAGGTCGGGCAGGTCCAAGTCGTCGATGGGGCGGTTGATGATCTCGCCCTTGGCGTCGACGGCGAGGAGGCGGCGGCGGTCGCCGTCAAAGATGTAGAGCGCGCCGTCGAGCGAGCACGTCTCGCCCTGCAGCTCGGCGGGGAAGATGGTGCAGTAGTAGCACTGGCGGCCCTTCCAGAGGTTGGTGCCGACGCGGAGGAGGGGCTGGACGTTGCACGCCGCCTTGGGCCCGCAGGCGGTGACACAGCGCGTGCAGCGGTCGACGCCGGCGCGGATGCGCTTCTCGGGCGGGAAGCTGTGGTCAGCACGGGAGGGCGGGGGGCGTAGGCCCTAGAGCGAGGCTGCGTCTTGGGCTTGCGAGCCGGCATTGCGGTCGTCTGGGGGGGTTGCCCGCCAGCGGCGCGATGCGCTCGGCTCGTCTTGGCCTTGGCCTTGACGTTGGCCGCCAGTTATCCAGCACTAGAGCTTACTAGTAGCTTGGTGTAAGACGCAACACCAGTCTCACTCACTAGTAGTAGGGCGTCTGCTGGGTGCCGAGGACGGCGATGCCGCCGAGGTTGGCCATGAGCTCGAGGCCAGCCTTGACCCCGGGTGCGCGGGGGCGCGTGCGCTTCGCGTTCGAGTTGAGGTGCTTGGGGGGCATCTTTGTAGAGGGTCGAGACGAGAGCTGGTGCCGCAGACCGATTTCAATTGCTACAGAGCAGGTAGCGTGGCGGAAGAGAGCGGTGGTGCACCTCTTATATCAGGCGAGGAGAGACGAGACGAGGGGGCGACCGGCGGGCGGCCGTTCTCGGGCCAATGTGGGTGGGAACTGCACTGTGCATGCGTTCCTGTGCGCGGGCTCGAGGCTGCTCGGGGGCGGGGGGCGAGGGAGGAGATCGAGCGCAGAGTGTGAGCTGCAGCGGGTGAGTGAGGGATGTGAGGGGTGAGGTGTCAGCTCGAGCTTGGCCCAGCCGTCGTGATCTGTTGGCGCGCCATCGCAGCGGGGGTGACCCTGGCGGCCGTGCGCTCTCAAGCCCCCGCACGGTCCACCGCACGGCCAGCCGCAGAATTTCCACCATTGTCCTCCCCTGTCTTGCAGGTGTTGTCGTCCCCAAGCTCCATTTAGTGGCCTCGCACAGCAGGGGCAGAGGGCTGGGAGACACGGGATCGCGCTCGGCCCCCCATTCGGTGGGTGGCGGGCAGCGAGGAGCAGGCGCTGGGCATTGTGTGCGTGAGCACGGGTGACGAGAAGCATGGTTCTGGTGGCCTAGCGCTGGGCTGCTGGCCATGGCTGCCGAGAAAAAAAGTTGGCTGCGCGGTCATGGCGAGAAAGTTGAAAGTTGAGATGGGGGAAAGACGGATGGGCGGCACGGCATTTGGCTTCGGGCCGCGCGGGTATCGCTTACCCACTCGTAGCCGCCACGTGCCGGCGACGGGACGGAGACGGCGCCCGGGCGTCGAGGACGGTAGCGAGTCCGAGCGCATCTGTCATCGTCATCGGAGAGCCGGTGAGCCTGTGCTGGTGCGATCACGCGGCGCCACGCTTCCATTCCGCCAGCCACTCTTCTCTGGCGCTCGCACTGGATCTCGCTCCTCCGCAGCCATCTCAGCGGAATGAATGCGAGGCAAGAGGGCAAGAGGGGGCTCGTGGCGGCGCACACGACTCGGCGCGTGGAGGGTAGATGGTGGTGGAGAAAAGAGTGGTGATATCCGCCCAGCTCAGCTCCACCGCCGAAGTGATTTAGACACCGAGCGCCGGGCCGATCTCGGATCTCCGGGTGGCGATCACTTCAATCCCACATCTCTGGTTCACCTCCACGCACCGCCGCCCACTCGTGCACCCAGCGAGCTCCCCACGACTCGAGGACGCGTGAATGGCGCTCAAATGGCGCCGACGCCAGTTCTGTGGGGGGAGTACGCTGGACGGGTTGTGGGCACGCGTCGGACGCGTGTTGGGTGGCGTCGGGTGGCGACTCCTCAGGCTGACGCACAAAATCTTATCAGTTGCGCCCCAACTTGCGCCCATCCGTGCCCGAGCCATCAGCGGCGTACTCTTCGCCGCCCACGCGCCGTCGACGTGGCCACGACTAGCGGGGGTATGCATGGGGGCCGAGTATGCATGGAGCATGATCAAGTGCGTGGTATGCGTGGGTCTGAGCGTGACGCGCTCCGCTTATCGCCGTGGATTTGGTTCCGCCGCCGCTCTGGCCCACGCCGAATCCACAGAAACTAGTCATCCACGGCCATCTCGCACCGTCTCCACCATCCCACTCTCATCCTCTCTCTCACTCTCTCGCCACAAAATGCCCACTCGCTCTGCAGCTAAAAGAGCCGCGGCAGCGCCTGCAGCACCGTCCCCCATCTCCTCCGCACCCACCACCGAGTCCGAAATGACGCCCGAGACCAAGCCCCTCCTCCAGAACGGCCGCAAGGCACCCAAGCCCGGCAAGTGGAGCAAGCCCCGCCTCCTCAGCTTCGAGGAGAGCCGCCGCCTCGTCCCCTGGGCGACGGACAATGAGTTCGTCACGAGCGGGTACCGCCCCCAGCTGGTCAACATCAGCTCGTGCCTCTACTCGGCGATCGGATGTGAGTCGGTGCCACTTCGGCCTCGCTCCCCGCAGCGCTAACCTCAGATGTCCACAACGAGACGGTCAACATCCACTCGCACTCAATCGGCGCGGCCTTCTGGGCCCTCATGCTCCCCCTCCACCTCCTCCCCTCGCACTTCCCGACCCTCGGCTTCTTCCCCGACCCCAACCTCCTCCCCGCCTCGACCACCATCGACAAGGCCTGCATGGCGTGCTACTTCGTCTGCGCCGTCACCTGCCTCGGCCTCAGCTCGTGGTTCCACACCGTCTCCTGCTGCACCCGCGAGGTCTGCGACATCGCCCACTGCGGCGACTACGTCGGCATCGTCGTCCTCATCGTCGGCTCCATCCTCCCGGGGATGTACTACTCGTTCAACGCCCAGCCCCTCCTCATGGGCTTGTACATGGCCGGCATCGCCGCCGCAGGCCTCACCTCGGGGTACATTGTGCTGTCGCCGCACCACCGCCACCACCGCTGGGACCGCACCCTCACCTTCATCGCGCTCGGCCTCTCCGCCGTCGTCCCCGTGGGCCACGTCGTCCTCTCCCGCGGTCTCACCTACGCCCGCGAGATGATGGGCTTCTCCTACATCGTCGCCGGCGGCGCGTCCTACATCTTCGGCGCGATCCTCTACGCCGCCCGCATCCCCGAGAGCCTCTACCCTGGCAAGTTTGACTATTTTGGCAGCAGCCACCAGATCTTCCACTGCTTCGTGCTCCTCGGCTCGTGGTTCCAGTTCGCCGCTCTCCGCTGGATGCAGGTCGGCCGCGCGCTCGCCGTGTAACCGACACACCCCGGTAAACAACCACACCTTTGCCTATCGGCCGTATCGTTCACACCCGACCAGCTCCCCTCTGTTTAACGGAGCTGCGGCCGCCACCGAGCGCCATCGAACGCCGCATATTCTCGTCCACGACAAGGCGCGGCTGACACAGCCACCACTCCCACGCCCACAGGGACATCGACTACTGTAGATCGATAGAGGGTAGACGCTGTAGAGCGACGGATGCATTGCCGCCCTCCCACCCAAACTGAGATTCGGTCAGCCGCGCAGAGCTTGCCCTTCTTTCAGAAAATAACCGGAAGCCGGTCCAAAAGGCCAGTTTCCGGTTACTTTTCCACAAGGGAGCGCGATAATAGCCCCGCCCTGATATGGTTTCTGTTACACCGCTTAAATTCAATCACGTGACACGACTAACATCTCAACCTCCTCGCTAGTATATCGGTTAGTATATTCGCCTCTCATCAGAGAGTTGCCTGAAAAGGCGTGACCGCGAAAGAGCAGGGTTCAACTCCCTGGCGGGGAACATATCTTTTGCCTGGGCAGTCAGTGGAGAGGTTCATAGGGAATCGCGCGGCGTTTCCACCGAATCTCCGCGTCTGGGGAGTGTGAGGAGATGATCGCAGCGGTCATGGTAGGCTGACCATAGACTCTTGACATCCCTAGTAACTTGCATAGCCTCGCACACCCCTCAGCACGGCGGGGGGGGGGACCGTCACCCATTATGAGACGTTTAGCTGGTTGCGGTGATGTGGAGGGAGGCGCGGCAGGAGCGCAACACCTCAGCACTCTGAATCCGTGACGCGCGAGGCCAGGCTGGTGAATGGGGGACTGCCGTGGCACCAGTGGTGTGAGTAGTGCCAGTGGCAAGGAATGGCCGAGTGCGCAGGCACGCTTCGCCACGGCCCTGCACTTGCCTTGCTCGCATCGCTCCACTCACATATCTCCACTCGATCCACTCTCCACTTCAGTCCCCGACGTGCCCACCATGACCGCTTCACCCCCGGTTGACCCGAATCACGTTCCTTCGCAGAACCCAGTCGGCACGTTCCGCGGCCACTGCCCTCCCTTCGAGGCGCATCGCGCGGGCATTATAGACCACTGCATCTCCATTCAGCTCGCGATTTTGGTCCGGGACTTGATGATCCTGCTGGGCCCGGAGAAACGTGCAACCTTCCGATTCCTTCTGCGAGCCTCCGAGGCAGAAGCGACCGATCATTGCCTGACAGCTTTGTTTCTTCGCCTCGAACTCGCTGAGCTCATTCGGGAGAGGCGCACCAGACGTGAGTAGCACTGAGAGCACATAGTCAGTTTGAGCATGCACAGCTGGTAGCGGAGTGAAGTTGTGAGAAGCTGGTGTGGCCGGCTTGGCAAGTTGAGGGAAGGTGGGTGCTGGTCTTGGTGAGTCAACCCCAACAATGATTAAACTTGACACTTCTTCAATCACCTTCCTCGTTTGCTCTCCACTCGTCTCCTGCGCCCCCTACACCTATCCCTTTACTTACTTTGGTCCCCTCTGAACGCACAGTACCAGGCAACAAAATGGGTGAGCTGAGCGACCCTCCAGTCCGTCGCTAACGCCAGTCGACAACACGCCCCTAACCTCTTGGTGCCGCGCCCAAATGGACCGGCGCAATGCCCCTCCCTCCTCCCGCCCACCTGCGATAACAATCACCGCCCCCTCCCAACCCTCCGCCACCTCCTCCCTCCCGTCAGTGGCGGATGAAGCCCGGGCGCTCCCTTCGGCTCAAACCCCCTGGCCTATCCCTCCTGACCCGCAACCCATCACCGCGTGCTGCACCCCCCCGCGCTCACGCGACTTCCCGGGGCCGATCCAGGCGCCATCCCCCAAGCCCCCGATACGCAGCAAAAGGCGGATCGCCGCTCCGACTTGGACGACCGCAATATCGCGAGGATCGTGCATCACGTATGGCAGGGGTCTCCGCAGATGCCGGGGGAAGCGCTCCTGCTGGGAGCCTACAGCAAGTGCTTCGGCGAGTGGCGGGCTGAGGCGGCGCGTCTGAGGCGTGAGCGCGACGACCTCAAGCGGAAACTGGGGGAACTGGAGGGCAAGAGGAAGAGGCCGCGGACGTGCGAGGACTTGTAGCTGCCCGTGTTTTGTATGCAGTACGCTGCGGCTGCTTGATGCAGCCCACTGGCGAGGGGAAGGTGGTGCCAGGGTACTGTATACATGCTCTAGGAACGCGCTGGTCTGCTTGGTCTCATCGATGAATGGCATACGGCACAGGCACGGTTGGCCACTACGACCTCGCACTCGTCGTCCTCCATCTCTCTCCTCTTTGCAACATTCTTCTCCATAAACCCAAGCCCGCCATACGGTAGCATTACCAACCAACGTTATCTGTCGCCCTCCCAGAACCCTGCCCGCCTCCTCCGACGATGCACAGTGTCACCAGCTAAAACATGGGTTAGTCGATGTCCGATCCCCATCCATCACAACAGCGAACAAGAACAAACAATGCCCAGGGCGACCAGCGCCCGACCCTCGCCCTACCCCGTCATCCAACCACACCCCCAAAAGGTCATCTAACGTCGGAAGCCAGCCCTGGGTGACTACTGGACGTGCGACCTCCCCTCGACCCCGCGCAACCCACGGTGTCACCAAACCTCGAGCGCAGCCCGCTTCTAGCTGTCATGAGCCCCTGCCTCCCTCCCACCCCACCTAACCCCGCTTCACGGCCGCCACTCGTCCGTCCACTCTTCTCAAGACCCCGTCATGTCCTCTCAGCCAGGACCCGACGCGCAGCAGTACGGGCACCGCCGCCCTGAAGACGGAATGATCGCCGCCCTCCAGACTGCGACAAAGAAACCGTCCAACGCAGCGGGAAAGCCGCCTCGCCCAGGGGTAGCTCTATCGGCCAGTGGCGTGCCCGGGGACACACTTTCACCCCCCGCCCGACGACTTCAAGCAGACGCCCTGCGGCGGGCGGAGGCGGCACGTCTGCGCCAGGAGCGGCCGAACACCGGCGTCAACTGGAGCTTGAGAGACATGGACACTTGAGGGGAGCGTTGCGTGTAGGTGTCCGTGCCCCACAATGCAGTTTGCCGTGGCGTCTGCGTCTCACTGCGGAGGTGGTGATGCGGGGGTGAAGTACTCACACCACCGTGACCGTGTTTTGCCTTTACTCCAACGCCAGCCGTGTCACATGGCAAACAGCTCTGACACCCTGCCCCTCTGGGACCCCAGCCTCTCACGCGGGCAGCTCGTCAGCTCGACGCAGCGGGTTCATGCTCGAATCTCTCCGTAAGGTGGAACGCCCTGCCGAATCATGTGGGGAGGGCCAGGACTGAGAAGCTGCGCTGGCGGCTGGAGATGCCGCCAGTAACCTGTCTCTCCGAGAAGGTCTCCTGCAGTTCCCTGGTATTTTGGGGTATACGACGCACCTACCTCCTACACACAGGCGGCGCCAATCTTGTGCTGCGGCGACGCCACTATCTTGCCGTGTAGGTGGCGTCTCTCAGTGATGACCTAGGGTCGATTCACTGGGGATGCACTAGTGGAGTATCGTCGCATAACAATACTCGGCCCGTTTTGCGCATGCCGCAATCGAGATTTCTCTGACACTTGGTGAGGTTGGAATCGCATCCTTTCTCACTCTTCTTCTCGCATCCTTTGTAACATATCTCTCGACCCGCCGACATCCAGTATAATCACAAGTTCTGGGCTTCGCACTCTGCAGAAGCGGCATAATGGGTGAGTCACTGGGCGGAAGACGGGGTGGACTGCTGGGAAGGGAGCTGGGCGGACTCCTGCCCGCTAGGTGAAGCGCTGGGTAAACCGCTGGGTAGATTACGGTGTGGATTACGGGGTAGATTTGTCGGTGAGCCAGCTGACGGCGGGCGACCGCACATTGAACGACCTCGGGCAGACAATCCCAGGCCGCTCGTGCGAGTCCTTCCTCACAGCATTCACCTGCATCGACATCGACGCCTCGGGCGGCGAAGCGCCGGACTCTACAACGGCGAAGCCTCGCAACATACCCCTCCCCACGCAACCTAGCTGGACCACCTTCCCCATCCCTCCCCCCTCCGCAGCCCCTCACAACACCCACCGGCCTCCCCTCACTATTGTGATACCCCCAACTCCCTCGCCCATCGCCCCTCCAATGCCGCCTCCCATATCAACCCCCTCCCCGTCGGCGGAGCGCGTCCACCGCCGCGCGCAGCACCAGGAGCGTATCGTCAAGATGCTCAAGGGGTATCTGGACGGCGAGCGCCTCACTGCGCGTGTGGCGCGGCTCATCGAGGTGCTGGAGGTGCAGCTGGTCGAGTGGCGGGGAGAGGCGGGACGCCTGCGCCGCCAGCGGGACATGCTTATGCGGGCCGCGCGTGCGCGTGCGTAGTGCGTAGTGCACTGCGGGAGTTCGTAGAGTTGTGTTCCTGATGTAGTTTGGAAAGGCGCGGTGGGTATTGTTAGTGGACCTTCCTCCGATGGCTGCGAGTGGCGCAGTCAGACAGTGCCGAATCAGCCATAGCGCGACCCAACGTCGTCTCGCACTCCTTCCTCCGTACTCTCCACATCTTCAGTCTACTTCTCTCTACCTCACTGGTTTCTTATCCAACCCCGAGCCCAATCCCTCATTCCCAACACGCCCGTCCCGGTTATCTTCCCGTTATGTACCGACCCAACTTCGGTGGTAAGTGCCCAGAACGACCCTAAGCTAACGCCAGCTCCCAACCCTCGAGACGGCCCAGCCGAGGTCGAAGCCAAGCGCAGGATGACGGCCATCTTCGAGGCTGCGAGGCAAAGACGAGAGTTCGGCCAAGGTGTCGGTGAGTCATCATACATCCGAAGTATTCATGACGTCTCAGCCCCATACTCTTGGCATCAGGCAGCGACATCTGGCCCGTCGGGGCCGCCTTCGGGCACGTACACTCACGACCCGTGGGCACCCAGACTACTTCCCTGCCGAGTTCCCACAGAGGATCACTATCCCGCCCACGCCGCCGTCGCACAGCGTGTTGGAGATACCAGCACAAAAATGCACCCGGAGGTTGAAGCACTGGGACTCGACTCTGAGGAGGCGCGCCACGCTTTCGCCCAGTGGTTCGACGGCGTCGAGGCGATGAGGGCAAAGCTGGACAACATGGAGGAGTCAAACTTGTCCTCGACTTCTGCCAACCTGAACATTATGTGTGAGTGAACGGCGCAAGAAACCAAGTCTGACCCACAAGCCCCTCCGGCTTTGCTGCCTGACGAGAACACTTCGATATCAACGCCCAATGTCTGTATCCCCGGGCACGAGGTCCTGGCGGCCGTACCCGTCCACAGCAACCCGTATCCTCCCGTACCCGGCGGCACCCCGAAACAGACGGAACGGCATGTCAAGCAAGCCGAGGGACACGCCCAGCTACGGGGTGGGCCGCCGACGGACCAGGATGCCGTGATCGCCCAACTGACGAGAGAGTTGGCAGAGTCCAAGCGGCTGGTTTCGCTGCTCGAGGGACAGCTGGACTCCAGAAACGCCGAGATGGCCGCTGTACGGATTAAGCTCATCTCCCTTCAGGATGAAGTAGCCGGGGCGTCCGGGACTCTCAGAGGACTCCGATAGCCAGAGAGGAGATGTGTCGTAGTGTTTAGGTGCCGTGAGATGTAGCAGTAGTCGGGTCATGGTAGGTCGGTACCGAGAGTGAATACTTCTGTCGGGATACGTTCAGGTTGCGAATGAGAGGCGACTCCACGAGGCACAGGTTACTATCGGGAGCCAGTTAGACCGACCACCTACCTTCACCGCAGGTGTTCCACCACCGTTTCTGCACGCCACAATCCCGCCACGACCTCATTCGGGCTCGCCGAGCACGAGCCTTTGGAGCCCAGAATTACATCGCAGAAAGCAGAATGCATGCATACCAGTCCTCTTCACTAGTATATCGGTTAGTATATTCGCCTCTCAGTCGAGAGCAGCCGGACACGTCCTCTTCCAGGACCACGGCATGACCGCGAAAGAGCAGGGTTCAACTCCCTGGTGGAGAAAGCTTTTGGCCTCTGCGTGGCCCAGCCCTCCTGGGATGCATGTGTTTTGATGGTGAGCGGTGTAGAAGGTTGATGAGAGGCGGTGGGAGGCGGTGGGAGGCGGTGTGGTGAGATGGTGGTGCGGAATGCAGGAGGCACAGGCACGGCACTAGTGCTTGTCTGCACCGTTCCGAGTTGTCGGCACAGCACAGCGCTCTCAAATAGGCTAGGTGCAACTCGCGCCCAGGATGCTGGGCGGAGCTATGGCGCTCAGGTAGAGCCGGAATCATCCGCACTTCCTGACATTCAGGTGCTCGGCTGTTTCAGACGATGGATGCCGGCACGTCGTCGAGGGATACAACTCCTCGGCACGCACGGCATGCACTTCCCGCCATTGTCAGTGAGTGGTCTGACATGTGGCCTTCTCTCTGCATGCTGAAGAGAGGCACATGGCTGGCTGCCACGGCACATCAGATCCGCGACCAGGGATCGGCCACCTGAGATCACCCCGCCGCTGGTGATCTGCGTCGTGAGTACCTCCCCGCGCACCGTTTCAGCCTGGCGCATCACGTGAAGCGTCGCAATCCTAGGGCGAGATCTGCCCACGAGGTGCAGGCAGTCACCAGGTCTCCCAGGATCCCAGGAAACGACAAATAGGCCCGGAATCGCCGGCGCTCGGCCCGAAAGCTGCCGATGCGCCGTAAACAAACTAGCACAGGATGATTCAGAGACGTTGATCGAGAGCTGCGCATGGTTGTGGCAGCTGACTTGCTCGACACAGAGGCACAAATGACCCAGTTATCCAGGCCGTTGTGGTACAAGCTCCGGATTCCGCGGCTGGCGCCGCCGAGCGCTCAAAGATGCTTGTGGGGTGCGAGCTCTCGTAAAGTCAGTTCCAGGCGGCGGGAATAGTGCCTGCGGGGATCGCGTGCCGCCTGGGTGACAACCCTGTCGCAATGCAGCACGATCGTGCATCATGGTGTGCTGCATGGGAGGATGGAGGCGGGAGATCTGGCGAATGGCGAGCGCATGATTGCTGGATCGGCAATGCTTGGCGGTCCCCATGGGTCATGGAGTGGGCAGACAGCAAACATTGCGAGCGAGGTGCTCTGACGCACAATGCCACGGTCAGCCCACGAAGCCTGCGCCCAGCGCACCCGTCGCGCCTCCGAAAGCATGCATAGAGATTACAACCGAAATGAAGTGGATGGCTAGTGCGGCGCGGCGCCCGTCTGGCCCGTGATGGGGCAGCGGGCCTCCTCCTCGTGCTCCTTGCCGCCCGAGTGCTCGCCCGCGTCCTCGATGACCACCTTCTGCCCCTCCTTGGTCACCTGGTCCCACATGGCCCTGGGGTCCATCCACACCTCGAGCCTCTCGGCCTGGAGCTTGTCGTTGACGGTCGCGACGAGGATGCCCTCGATCTCGAGCAGCCCCCCGTGCGCCTTGACG
>JAMALN010001349.1:0-10060 GCA_023630115.1 Cutaneotrichosporon sp. PK4640 | reverse complement strand
TCCTTGATCTCGTTCATGTACTGAACACCCTTGGAGGCGTCAAGGAAGATGTTGGGGCCGGTGGTGTCGGGGCCGAACGCCCAGATCTTACGGGCGTCGGTGACGTCCCAGCCGTAGGTGTCGGCGAGGTAACGGGCACGGATCTTGGGGTCGTCACGGGGGGCGACCTTGCCGTCCTCAATGTCCTTGGTGAGCTCCTCACCAAGGGGCTCGGCCTTGACCCAGAGACGGTTGTGCTTGTTCTGCGACTTGGAGAGGGCGGTCATCGAGGACTCGGCCTGGATGGTCTCACGGTAGCCGACGACGGGGTCCGACTTGCGGAGGGGGACACCGGCGTGGTCGTTCTCGAGGTCGTTGAGGCAGATCTCGAGGTGGAGCTCACCGGCACCAGCGACGATGATCTCACCAGTCTCGCCCATCCAGGTCTTGACACAGGGGTCAGACTTGGAGAGACGCTTGAGACCCTCGACGAGCTTGGGGAGGTCGGCGGCGTTCTTGCACTCGACGGCGACCTGCACGACGGGCGAGACCGAGAACTTCATGACGCGCATGTTGTGGGCAGTCTCCGAGGTGGTGATGGTACCCGACTTGAGGAGGAACTGGTCGATACCAACAAGACCGATAATGTTGCCGGCGGGGCAGTCCTCGATCGACTCGGTGGTGCGGCCCATCATGAGGACGGTACGCTGGATCGACTTGATGACCGAGTCGTCCTTCTTGCCGGGAACGAAGTTGGGGCCCTGGATACGGACCTTGGGGCCCGACGAGACGGTGCCCGAGAAGACACGGCCGAAGGCGTAGAAGCGGCCCTTGTCCGAGGTGGGAACCATCTTGGAGATGTAGACCATGAGGGGGCCCTTGGGGTCGCAGTCACGGATACCGATGGCCGACTCGTCGTCCATGGGGCCCTCGTAGAGGGTCTCGACACGGTAGCGCTGGGCGGTGACGGGCGAGGGGAGGTTGATGACAATCATCTCGAGGAGGGTGTCACCGGCGGGAAGGAACTTCTTCATGACAACCTTGAGGAGCTGCTTGCCCTCGAGGTCCTTCTCGTCCGAGGTGAGCTTGATCTCGAGCTTCTCGAGGAGAGTGGGGATCTCGTCCTTCTTGAAGTTCATGATCGAGTCGAAGATGCGGAAGATAGGGTCAAGGACGAACATGTTGAAGGCACGCTCGAGGCCGGCGTCGGCCGACTTGGACCACTTCTTGGTCTTGGGGTTGAAGTAGTTGTCGCCCCAGAGCTTGGGCATAAGCTTAGCCTTGTCGACACCGAACTTCTTGGCGTAGCGGCCGGCGAACGAGCGGAGCGAGAACGCCCAGCCGTGGAGACCGGAGCCGAAGGCGACGGTGCCCTGCTCGGGGTAGACCTGGACGTCACCGAGGACGGGGTCGGCGTAGGTCGAGATGATGACGTTGACCGACTCGACGGTACGCGAGAACGACTGGTAGAGGTCCTCCTTGGAGACCTGGAGCTCGAGGAGCGCACGGTCGACCTTGTTGATGACAAGGACGGGCTTGACACGCTCGGTGAGCGACTGACGAAGGACAGTCTCGGTCTGGACACAGACACCCTCAACGCAGTCAACGACGACAAGGGCACCGTCGGTGACACGGAGAGCGGCGGTAACCTCGGACGAGAAGTCGACGTGACCGGGCGAGTCAATCAGGTTGACCAGGAACTCGCCGCCTGCAATGTCAGCGCCGATCATTGTGTGGGGATGCGGGGTGTGGAGGTCGAATGTGGCACACGTGACGTTTGGGGCCAAATAAATTTTCCGACCCGGAGTTCACCGAACAAACGCCTCCAAACCCTTATCCAACGCTTACTCACCGTCAGTCTTCTGCTTGACGTCAACGAGGTCCTCCTTGGGGAGGGGGAAGTACATCGAGATGGCGGTCGACTTGATGGTGATACCACGGTCGATCTCGTCCTGACTGTTCCGTTAGAGTTTGCCATCAACCAGGTCCCAAAAGTGACTCACCGAGTGTCGGTGAAACGCATCTCACCGGCCTTCGACGAGGCGATAATACCGGCCTTCGAGACGAGCGAGTCGGTAAGGGTGGACTTGCCGTGGTCGACGTGGGCAATGACCGACATGTTACGGATGTTGGTCGGCTTGTCCATGAGGGCACTGAATGGTTAGTAGCGGTCCCACGACGCGCAAGTGCCCAGAGGCAAACATGCGCGAGAGTGGCAAAACATACCGGATCTCGTCAACGGTGAAGCTGTTACGTGTTAGCTTTGTGCGCAGCGGGGGCGGGGGTGGGGTGTAGTAGTCGAGCATGTCGGGCATGGTGGCGGGGGTGGAGGAGGAGTGTGCGATGCACGGCGACGCATGGACCGCCACTCTTTATGTGCATTGCTCGAGCCCGACCAGCCTCTAGCGTACTCGTCGCACGCTAGCGCAATTGTCGAGGCTCGAGTTGTCGCAGTGCGATGGGGCCGAGCGGGAGGCTGGGCGGGAGGCCACGGCGGAGCAGGTCCGAGTGGCGCAAAATCTCTCCCGGATCCGGGCACGTCGACAAACATTCGACGAGCAGCTCGCGGTGCCGCTCTGCGTCGTCTCCAGCAGCTCTCGCTACCCGGAGCCGTCGCAGAGCGCTGCGAGCGCTGCGCAGAGTGCGTTCCGTGCCCCGCCGAGACGCTTTATCATCGAGATGGCAGAGTGCCGCGATCGCACTGCCGCGGCACCCGCACTCGATGACGCCGCGCTCAGCGTCCCAGCATCCGTCCCCACCATCCAGCGCGTGCTCGCTGCCATCCACCTCCGTTTTCTCGAGCGGGTGGCAAAGACTTACTTAACCTGGACTGTCAGCGCCGTCGACGAGCAGATTTTTCGCCGCCGCGAGGCCGCGGCGAGCTCGTACTCACCATCTTGACTTTTTTTGTTGTTTTTAAGGAGAGGGAGGAGAGGGGTGTCCGTAGACTAGAGGAGAAGACTTGGTACGCAAAGGTGTGACCAAGTGCGAGGTTTAAAGGGAGATGGATAAGCAGATCAAGAACGATGTGCGAGCGGCGGGGGGCAGTGGGACCGCGAGGGGGGACTGGGAGGGGTGCGAGGGGACAGGCTGGAGGGGGGCCTGTACGGTGGCCGGGGATTCTCTGCGCTTGCACCCCAGGGGCAGCGCAAATTCGTCCTGGAAAAAGACGGGATTTTTTCAAGTGGCACTGCGCGGAATCGAATCACACCTCCACCTCTCTGTTGGGTGGCGATCGAGACCTCCACCTCGGCGGACCACGCCGCCAAGTTCACCCCTCCCAACTCGTTCGCAAGCATCAACATCACCATCCATCCACCATGAAGGAGTACACGACGGTCACGCAGGGCCGGTCACGACGCAGCAATGCGGGTAACCGGTTAGCTAGCGCGTGTTCACTCGAGCTGACAGCAGCATGCGCGAGCTGCTCGAGAAGGCCAAGCAGGAGGACCAGGAGAAGGACGAGCTGTTCGCCGAGGAGGCGGACGACGGCGAGTTCCAGGAGCCCGCGCCGATACGCGACGTCTTCCTGGACGAGTTTGCGGACACGGACGACGAGGCGAGCGGCTCGGACGACGACGAGGAGTCGCGCCTGCGCCGCGAGGAGCGCAAGGCCAAGAAGGGCAAGGGCGTGTTCAACCCGTTTGTCAAGATCCGCGGCCCCGGCCCCTCGGGCCCGCAGCCGACGGCGGCCGAGCTCGCCTCGCTGGACCCGAGCATCGACGTGTCCAAGATGGCGCCGTCGACGCTCGTGCTCGAGCTGCGCAAGCAGCGGCGCGAGGCCAAGCGCCTGCACCGCTCCGAGGCGCGGCGCAGCAACCTGCGCGCGTCGACGCTCCGCACCGAGGAGGA
This sequence comes from Cutaneotrichosporon sp. PK4640, assembly GCA_023630115.1. NCBI lineage: Eukaryota > Fungi > Basidiomycota > Tremellomycetes > Trichosporonales > Trichosporonaceae > Cutaneotrichosporon > Cutaneotrichosporon sp. PK4640. The sequence goes on along the minus strand of JAMALN010001349.1, from coordinate 6,229 downwards.
GGTGATCGAGCGCGAGAAGGCCGAGAAGATTGCGCTCGCCGCCAGCCGCAAGGGGCGCAAGGCGCAGCACGAGACGGGCGAGGTGCGCGGCGCGCGGCCCATGAGCCAGGCCGAGCTGATTGCCGCGGCGCTCGAGGAGGAGGAGCGCAACAAGGAGGCGCTGACGCAGTGGATGCGCCGCGAGGAGGAGAAGCGCGAGCTGCGGCGCGTGGGCCGCAAGCGTGTGCGCGGGCCGCGGTGGACGTTTGTCTCGCGCACCGTCGGCAAGCTCGTCGAGGTCGTCGAGGACACGCCAGGCGTGACACCTGGCGAGACGCCGGCCGAGACCCCAGCCCCGGACGAGACACTCGCGCCCAGCGAGCCAGCGGAGAAGGACGCCGCGAAGGAACCCGCCGCGGAGAGGATGGACGTGGACGGGGCGGACAAGCCAGGCGAGGCGTCGGCAGCGGAGAGCGCGCCAGCGAGTGCGCCGGCTCCTGCTCCTCCAGCCGAGGGCGCATCGTCTGCCCCAGCCGCCTCATCTGACGCCGGCCCGTCGACCGCGCCCGCCGCGTCATCCGCGCCTGCACCAGCCTCGCAGCCTCCATCACAGCCCGGACCCTCCGCAGGAGCCTCCCAGGCAACCACCACTGCACCTACGGCCATCCCCACCGCCGTACCCCCCGTGCCGCCAACCAAGTCGACGACGCCATCCACAGCCCTCGCGCCCGCGCCCACGACAGCAGGCGACGCGGACGCGGACGCAGACGCCGCCCCCTCGGGCCCCTACGAGCGCAACTACCTCATCCTCTCGCAGGTGCCGGGCGGGCTCCCCGCCGAGCTCCGCCTCATCCTTGGCGAGCACGTCGACTGGTCCGGCGTCAAGGTCATCCCGGCCCGGAACCGCCCTATCAGTGAGTCTACCTGCCTCGGATCCGGAGGCCTGATTCGTTTCAGGCTCGGAGAAGTCGGCGATCTCGGAATACTGACGCCAGACCGCAAGCCGCCGACCGACCCGCTCACGGGCCAGCCGGCGCGGTACCGCCACCCCGAGAGCATGGTGCCGTACGCGAGCGCCGAGAGCTACCAGGTGCTCCGGGCGTTGCTGGAGAACCGGTATGTGTGGACCGAGGACGGGTGGTGGGGCGGCGGGGAGGGGGATGTCGTCGCCGAGGGCGTGGAGGGTATCCCGGGGTGGCGGGAGGCGTGTGTGCGGGGGTGGGTGGCGGGGGCGCGGGTTGGTGGGGTCGAGGAGATGGAGGTGGAGGGTGAGGGTGAGGGCGAAGAGGCCGAGGAGGTGGAGATGGAGGAGGAGGGCGCGGAGGAGGTCGAGGAGGAGGGCGAGGACGAGTTTCAGGAGCCCGAGGTCGTGGGCAAGGGCAAGGGCAAGGCCCGGAGACCGGCCAAGCCCAAGGCCAGAAGCAAGAAGAAGGCTGCGCCCAAGAAGGCCGCGAGCAAGGCCAAGGCGAGCGCGCCGGCGGCTGCGAAGAAGGCCAAGAGCAAGCGCCGGCGGTAGATGAGGACCCGGGGTGTCGTGTATCATTCTGTACTTGTTGTACATGTAACTTGTTTACAACAACTGAATAATCTACTGCTACAGGTCTAGTTCATCTAATGCGCGGCGCTGGGACGCGCTGGCTCTGTGTGCTTGCGCTTCCACGCGCCCCAGTCGATCGGGCGGCGCGCGGGCGGACGGTACTGCGGGATGAGGGTGAGGGGTGCGAGAGTCGGGCGGCCGTGGGCGCAGATCCAGGGGTTGCGCGCGGCGCCGAGCTGCGCGACCAGACGCTCGCACTGGTCCGCGTCGAGGCGGTCCTCGAACATGATCGCACCGCGGCACGCCTTCGAGTTGGCGAGCTCGACCATCTCGAGGGGCATCCAGCGCTGCACGCCCGCCCAGCCGTGCGAGCCGTCGCGGGCGCCGCGGTCCAGGGCCTTGGCAAGGACCTGGACCTCGAGGAGGTGATCGCCGAGCGTGGGGAGATAAAGGCGGAGGAGGCGCGTGAGCTCGGTTGGGTTCTTGTTCCCGAGGCGGGCGTCGAGCAGCTGCGGGACGCAGAGGGCGTTGACCTGTGTGTAGTCGCCCTGCGACGCGGCCGTGTCTCCCAGTCCGATGCCCCAGCGGCGGAGTATCTCGCGGACACCGGGCATCTCGAGAGCCTCCACCTCCTGCCGCGTGAGGACGACACGAACCGTGTCGTCGTCAAGCTCCGTGACGGGCATGTTGTTGTGCGCAAAGCCCTCGCTGAGAGCGTCCAGGATCTGCTCCACGGCGACGCGCTCGTCAGCCGCATGCTGGTCGATGATGACGAGCGCCTTGGATGTCTTATTCAGCTTGTCCTCCGCCATCATGACGCAGGGGACGAACTTGCGGTCTACCTGGGAGAGGACCGAGGCGGACGCGATGGACTCGTGGCTGAACTTCATGTCGGAGGGCACTGGCGGGAGCCAGGACGTCACATAGGTCGTAGGCTCCTCGTCCTCGCGCTCGTCGAGCTTGCGTGTGCGAGAGATGACCTGGCCTGATGTCTGCTGCGCATGTTAGCTACGACGAGACCTAACATACGAACCTTGATCAGCTCCTGAACCGAGAACGGCTCTGGCTGCACGGTTGGTGCACTGTCCTGCTCGGCTGAGGGTGCGTCTCCTTGGACCTCAGCGTTCCCAGCGAGGATGGAGGGATCATCGAGTGCGCTCGGCGTCTCACTCCCGAGACGGTAGCTCTCTAAGAACAGTCTCCTGGCGGGGTTGGGCTCCGGCTCCTCGGGAATGGTCGCAGAGCTGAGGCCCGAGGGACGCTGGTTGAACGGCTTGCTGGGGCTGGGTACGGGCGAGTCGGTGCCGCTTCTCGGCGCGCCGAACCCGTTCTTGCGGAGAAAGTCGTCGATCACAGCGACGACGAACGCGCGTGTTCTCCCCGGTTCCTGCTGTCAGAGAGGAACGGGCCAAGCGCACCTTGTACCCAATGGTCGACTTGCGCGCGTCGTACGCGGCGTCGACCTCCGAGGAGGGCAGGGTGATGTTGAGGACGTAGATGGGGAAGCGCTCCAGGCGACGCGGGGAGGGCCGCTTCTTCGTCGGCGCGGCGCCATCGTCGGTCAAGTTGTTAGACTGTGGGTCAGCTGGGACGTAGTACGTTTAGCTGACCATTGAGGAGAACTGGCTAGCGGCGAAACGTCGCTCGATGAGCTTGCGCAGCTCCGAGCTGGCGACGGAGTAGCCGTTGATGTCTGCGTGAGCTTGGCTCTCCAACTCGTAGCTCACAGAGATGCTGTTGGGCCTTGGTGAACGCGCCCTCGAGGCTGATGAACCCGTCCATCCGCCTGTCGCCAGCCGACACGCGGATCTTCTGCACCCGCTCGACCCCAGCATGGCCGTACATCCCGCGGAACGCCTCGAGGCCGTTCTTGCCCTGCCGTTAGCTTCGGCGCTGACACCACAGCTCACCCCGCCCCAGTGCAGGACCTTGCGCATGCCGCCGAGCTTGTCCTCCCACAGCGTCCACCTGACCTTGGGCGCGACGAGGGCGAGCGCCTCCACCGCCTGCCGGCACGCGCTGAGGGACGAGGTGGGGGCCGAGGCGAGCGACGAGCGGCGCACGGGGACCGCGTTGAAGAGGTCGCGCACGGCGACGGTGGTGCCCCGCGCGCGGCCGAGGTCGTGCCGCCCCTTGCCGAGGTATATCGTCTGCCCGTTCTGGTGTCAGCTCCTGGCAAGGTCACATGAGCTCACACGGATGATCTTCGAGTGCGTCTCGCCCCCGGTCACGCGCGACGTTATCTCCGTTAAGGAGAGGGCGGCGATGGACGCGAGCGCCTCGCCGCGATACCCGTACGCGCCGTTGCTGGACCAGCCCTCCGTCTCCTTGCTTGTTCCTGGAGTCAGAAGGAAGGAAGGTGGCACGAGCGGATCTCTAGTGAGAAGCGAGACTAACTGTATCGCTCGCCGACGATGCCGAGATTCTCCAGCCCGATGCCATGCCCGTCGTCCTCGAGACGCACGCTCTCGTCGCCAGGGACGAGGTTGACCCAGCACTCCACGCGGGTCGCGCCGGCGTCGAGAGCGTTGTGCGCGAGCTCGGTGAGGACTTGGGGGAGGGAAGGGATGACGAGGGACGACCGCAGCCGCGTGGCTGTCGGTCTGCATAGGCGCTCGATACGTGCGCCGTCGGTCATGGTTTGTTGCTCATGTCGTGCGGAAGTGGGTGACGCCAAAGTCGAGTGGCGAACCTCCACCTCTGAATTTGGATGATGTCAACCGACTTTCCCTTGCCACGTCTACCGTCTGCCACCACTAGTAAGCCCGTACGAGATACATGGAGATGCTACAGCACAGATGAATGCGCCCATCGCACAGGCAGCGGCGGCGCCGCGGTATGAGGACAGAGGGTAGTATTAACGACGTTGGGTATGAGCCAAAGTCGTGGGTATAGGATGCTTGCTAGCAACTAGCACGTGTTTTTAGTTTGCCGTTGAGGCATGGCTCTCCAGCCTGGACGTTTCCTCTTTCCTCTGGCGAGGGGCCGCTTACTCGCTGCCCTCGGCGTCGGAGCGCGCCTTGGAGCGGCTGCGGGTGACGCGCATGGGGCTCGCGGCGAGGGTCTCGTTCGCGATCGCCGACTTGCGGCCGGCCGCGCGGCGGCGGGGGGTGGCAGCCACGCCGTTGGTGGCGGCCGGGGCGGCGGTGGCAGCGGTGGCGGTGGCGGTGGCCTCGGCGAGGCGCTCCGACTTGCGGGGCGGCGTCGAGGGGGCGGGGACACCGGCCTCGGCCGCGCGCTTGGCCTTGGCCTCGGCCGCGCGCTCGTAGATCATGCCCGTGAAGGGGCCCTCGTACTTGAGGGCGATGGCGTAGATGACCCACACGAGGGCGGAGAGGGCGAGGCCGGCGGGGCTCTCGCACCAGATGGCGGTGCCGAGGAACGCCATGGTCGAGCCGACGTACATGGGGTCCTCGAGGACGTTGAAGGGGAAGCTGGTGACGCGGTGCGACATGAGGATGCCGCAGTAGTCGCCGAGGTAGGTGCCGGTGAGGCCGAGGGCGTAGATCGAGGTGACGACGAAGAGCTGGCCGGCGCCGAAGAGGGCGACGGCGAGCGCCTTGAAGGCCGGGTGGGCGAGGGGCGCCCAGTGCGGCTGCTCGGAGAGGGCGCGCTCGTAGCTGGTGTCAGCGGGGATCGATGGGCGGCGGGCTCGGGCTCACAGATAGTCGCGGAGGATGCCGAGCGAGAAGATGGTCACGAAGAAGAAGTAGGTGGCGCCGAGCGAGCCGCCAAAGATCTTCTGCAGCGTCCCCTTGCGGTACTCTGGCGGTTAGCGGGTGGACACCACAGGCGTGATAGCCGGCGTACCATTGCGGGCGAGGATGTTCCAGTAGAGGGGGTTGAAGACGATGGAGGCGGCCGAGATCCAGAGGCTGCGCTTGTCAAAGTTGATGAGGTCGGCGCCGGCGGCGTAGACGTATGCCGAGGTGTCGAGGCCTGGGATGTAGGCTGCGACCTTGGGAGGGATGAGTTCGAGGATGGCGTCCATGGCTGGTAGAGTAGCGCTGAAACGCAGGAGTCGAGAGAGAGTGGGCTGAGAAGAGACCGTGGGTAGTTGTCGAGTGGAAAGAAAGGCGCGAGAGAGAGAGAGAGGGGTAGGCGCACGAGTGATGGGGGCTTGGAAGCGGGGACGGCGAGTGGATGGATGGTGATGGGTGAAGTGGAGGTGGCGACGCTTGTTTACATCCAATCAGTCTCTGCCAACGTCACCATGCACCATGCCTTGGGGGCAACTGCCACACGTGGGACCCGGAATCAATTATATGCTCCCGCCAACATCAGCACATCGGCTTCGGTGCCTCGGCTGCAATCGGCTGCAAGGAACAGCGGCGATGAGGATGCACGAGCACAAAGTTGCGGCCAGGATGCAGGATGCAGCGCCGACTTCTGCTCGCAGCTCGCAGGCTGCTGCATCGCACCGCCTCGCCCGAGGGATGTAAATACAACCGGGATGCCTGCAGAAGGATCGGCGGTGGGAATATCCCTTCTGGGCCTCTGGAACTGCAACGCCTCGAGCGATGGAAAACTGAAGGATCTGCACGATCTGCACGTCTACACGTCTGTACACTTCTGCGAGAGCCAAACACGACCGCCTCAACATCTCACTGCCTCACACCCGCTCACCCGCCTCAGACGGATCGAGCCATGCTATACATCGCATGAGGAGACCAACCAGAATGCACTAAACCTACAGAGACCCGCACACTGCGT
>JAMALN010001326.1:0-11192 GCA_023630115.1 Cutaneotrichosporon sp. PK4640 | reverse complement strand
AAGGGTGTTCGTGAAGCGGGCGCGCGTGTCAGTGCTGTGAAACGAAGATGGGTGGTCAAGACAAGAGGGGGAGAATGGTAGAGAAGAGAGGACGAAAGCGAGATGGAGATGCGGTCGTGCGTTCGCGATGAGTTGGAGGGGGTTGGGGGTGGTGGGTGGTGGACGTGGGTAGGGAGAGGGAGGGTAAGGGGGATGAGGGGAGGGGAGGTCGGTGCGTTGGCGTGGATGGGCTAACCAAGGATAGCCCAACGACTCACCTGAGAGATGGAGCCCGTTGGCTTGGGACAAAGGAATGTCTTTGAAAGGACGAGGGCAGCAGCGGGCGAGGAGGGCAGGTTGCAAGGTTGCAGTTGCAGGGGAGAAGAGGGAATGCCAACTGCCACTCGGTACAGTCAGGCGACGACAAAGACGATAGGCAAGTGTGTAAAGGGCTGGGCGAGGAAGGTTGAAGGTTGAAGGCGATGAAGTAGAGGTAGATGACGAAGTGGGAATGAACGAGAGTGTAGAGTTGAGAGAGAAGGAGAGTAAGAGAGGGGGAGAGGGGGAGAGAGTAAGAGAGAGAGAGAATGAATGAATGACGAGGAGAGAGAGAGAGAGAGAGAATGAATGAAGAGCAAGACTGGCTACCGGATGTGGATTGACTAGGTGATGGTGAGTAGGATGAGTTTGGTGGCGGCACCTCTTCCCCCCTGACGCGTCCAACAACCCGTCCCTTTTGGCCCAACTATCCCTGATCCATTTGCTGCAAGCGCCGTCGCTCCTCGCATGCCTCCATGCCTCCACGCGCCTCCATCTCCTCCCCCCCTGTCCCGATTCCATCCATACATCTCACACATCCCGCAACTCGAATCCTTAGCTCGCAGCTTGAATGCACAGAGAGTGCATACTCCATACTCGTCTGCACGTCTGCACGTCTGCACCCCATGTCCTCGTCATGCATCATGCATCCCATGGCGAGGTGTCGACTGACCGCTCCCCGCCCCTCTCCCCGCCACCACTGGCACCTCCTCGGCGATCGGCCCCGAAACACATCCATTACCTTTCCAGTAGCCCAACGCCAAGCGACGCAACCGATCGCAGAATACCCAACGCAATGGTCAGAATGGATGCATGCTCCCACATGCTCCCACACCCACGCCCGCGCCCGCCCACGCCAGGACGCCAACTCGTCAGATCGCCAGCCCAGTCGAGACCACGAGGCGCGTCTATTTCGACCACCAATTCATCCGCACCCTTGTTGCCGCACGCGGCAGCGGCTCTCACCAGATCTCACCGGCCACCACTAGCACCACTGCCATCGCCGACGCCGTCGTGAACGGCGGTTCTGGCCCGGTGTCAGGCTGACCGATAGCGGGAGCCAGTCGCGCGCCATCGGGCCGCCACCGCGCCAAGCCTCCGCGGCGGCGGGTGCACAGGCCGCCGAGGCCGCCCAACCCGCGGCATCAGGCCCTGGCGCTCCTGAGCCGTGCCGGGATGCGGCGGGGTGGCGAATCGAGCGTGGCAGCCAGCATGAGATGCCACTGTATGTGGAGGTCTACATGATATACATGAGGCGGGAGCTGCCTGGGGTGCTTGGGAGGTGGCTGTGCGAGTCGTGTGGCATGGCGGGGCTAACTTACGGCGGCGGTGCAGATCGCACTGGCTATAGGCTAGCTGACTTGAGCAAATGGGTGGCTTGGGTGAGATCGACTGGGACGCGGAACTTCTACCAATCTCCAGCATACCGTGCCGATCGCGCCGGACCCAAATGCTCGTCGTCGAGCAGGAACACTGGTACTGCGGCGACAGCACCTGCCTATGGGCCTTGCACGGGGCCCTTAGGCCGAGCAGGCCAGTATCGGCGGGTTTCTACCAGCGCCGCTGCCCTCGTCATCACCACACCACCAGAGAGCCCAGGCCGGCGCGTGCTTCTCCCAGCGTCCGCCAGTGCCTCGTGTTCGAAGGCTTCTGTGCTCTCGGATTCAACTTGCCACCCAGCGCTGCGTAATTCCGGCCCTGCTGACGTTGGACTCGCAACTTGGTCTGTGCTCGTCAGTGTACCCCCCTACGTGAGCAGCGACTGCAACCACAGCACATCTCTGCCACTCCGCGCACACGCCATCCCCGTCCCACTCCTACTCCCCCGACTCAGCGCTCGCCCGCCGCTCCGTGTCGATACGTATACATGCCAATGCACCCTCTACCCAAGCTAAAGAGCTCCTTTAGACCGAGGCAAGGATCTCGGGCTCGACAAAGTCGCCGCCCTTGATGACCTTCGAACCCGAAGCGTCAGCGGCCTCGCCGTGGGCCTCGAGGAGCTTGGACATGTCGAGCTTGGGCGCCTTGACAATCTTGCACTTGCGGATGTAGACGTTGTGCAGGGGGTAGATGCCCTTGGACGCCTTCTCAATCTCGCGGCCGATCGACTCGGGGACAAACTTCTGCACGAGCTCCTTGAGGTCGGAGCCCTCGGCCTCGCGGCGGATGATCTCGACCATCTTGGCGCGGATCTCGCGGACCTGCGACGACTGGGCGTAGGTGGTCTTCTTCACCTGGTTGCGGTTGCGCTGGGTGAAGCCGATGGCGAAAAGGCGGAGGATGTAGCCGTCGGTCGTCTTGACGTCGACCGAGGCCTCGATGAGCGACTGCCACTTGCGGACGAGCGAGCGGAGCTTGTCGGTGGTGAAGTCCATGCCGTAGAACGAGGTGAGGCAGGACTTGCCCTAGGCAGGTTAGCTGGCTGCCCAAAATTTAAATGGGGGTACCACTCACGGCAACATCCTCAACACGCAGCTTGATCTTGCGGAACGACTGGTCCTGGTCGTTGTTCAGGTCGGCAAGCGAGACCTCCATAACACGGCCCTTGAGCGAGTCGTTGGCGTTGCCTGCTGTCAGAGGAGTCGGACTCAAAAGACATACGGAGACCCTGCGAGCGGTTGACAAGAGTCTTGCCGACATTGCGGTTCTCGAAGAACGAGGGGGCCTTAATGTCGTACCAGTCTGTTTCGTGAGCGCTGCCCTCTCCCTGCGCCCAAAGGCGTCTACGCACCCTTGCGGGTGAAGGGGTCGACGACCTTTTTCTTGATGCCCTTCTTTCCCTTGGACAGGCGCTTGTTCTTTCCAACCGCCATTTTCTGTGATGCGAGCGCGCGTGCGAGGGACCGAGTGTGCGGGCAGAGAGGAGGGCACAGAGTTCGGGTGCGCGAGAACAAGTGTGCGAGTCGGTCGGAAAGTGGGGAGGGAGAGGTCGCGCGAGTGTCGAGAGGGGATAAGACGAGGGAGCGCGGAGTAACGCGGATCGGATAGAGCACGGGGAAGCGGGCGTCAGCACGAGTGCACCGGTCGTCGCCGTTGTTGTCGTCGCTGTCGGACTCACAAGATGTGTTGATGGTTAGTCTGGTCGACGACGCAGATTCAACGCCTAGGCCAGCAGGGGACTGCAGCCTGCCCACGGGTTCGGTCCGTCGAATTGATCCCGAATCCAGTCGGACATAAGCCACGTGGTCACATGATCGTCGGCTGTTCAAGCGGAGTTTGCCTTTTGCGATTTTGTTTGACATTATTCAACCACCCCCGTGCCTGGAGTGAAAAGTGGAGGTGTCTCGTTGCATCGAATTGCCACCCAACCTCCCCACTCCACCAACTGACACTCCTCGGCAGACGCCATGAGCACCGGCTTCTTCGCCAACCTCGACACTCTTGCAGAGGGCGGGGTCACCGTCGACCGTCCCCGTGGCACGGCCCACCCGCGATACCCCCACGCCGTTTACCCTGTCGACTATGGGTACCTGCCCAACACCACCTCGGGGGACGGCGATGGCATAGATGTCTTCCGCGGCTCGGCCCGGAATGGCATCGTCGCCGTCTTCCTCACCGCCGACGTGATGAAACGTGACGCCGAGATCAAGGTAGTCCTTGACTGCTCGGACGAGGAGGTTGCGGCAGTGGCCCACTTTCTCAACGTCACGCTTGGCATCGGGGGGCTGCTCGTGCCCCGGCAAGCGAGGTGAAAGGGAGGAGCCGGGGATGTTTTGCAGCCTATGGGGAGAAGTTGGGACGGCAGGCGAGTGCCTTCCAAGCTTCAGGTTGTATTCTGATGTATCATTGTTTGGCCAAGAGCCCTGCAATGCTTGTGTGCGCAACCCATAGTCAGCCAGCTAGCCAGGAGATTCTTGACACAGCCGAACATCGTACGAACGGGAATGTCTGCATAACCGTGACCCTCCTCATGCTACTCGCGAGCCGCCATCGCGCCGTATCTATCTACAACCTCCTCCGCTGCGGCTATGTCTACGGCTAAATGAGATGTGTGACGCTCTGTGCGCCGAGATTTTACGCCAGGAGAGCATTGAGCACAACCTGCTCGTCATGGGTCGACGTGCTCGAAATGGAGGGGCTCACCGTGCGGCGGATCGAGGCCGCCGCCTTGCCGTTGGGCACCGTGAGGCTGCCACTCGAGGTGCCGCCGTCGGCCTCCTTGTGGTCGGGCGACGACGTCGACACCGAACTGGGAAGAATGCCCTTGGCCTCGTACTCCTGCAGCTTGGCCTCGAGACGACGGCCGCAGGGCGAGTGTCTGAGCTGGGGCATGAGGGGGACAATGATGGCAAGAAGCTGGTCGCGCTGGTCGGGGTCGGCCTCGTTGAGGGCGGTCTGCACGGTGAAGTTGCCAAAGCCGTCGCGGAGTAACGTGCCGATGCGGCTCTCGCCCTCCTCGGGCGTGTCGCCCATCATCTCGGCAATGATGGCGCGCTTGTCCTCCCGCTTGCCGCTCTTGATGGCACGCTCGACGACGTTCGAGGCAAACTTGTGACGACTCAGCTCGAAGATGCGACCCTTCATCTCGCCGATCACGCGGTTGCGGTCGGCCTCGCGCCCAGGGGCGTCCGTGAGGACGCTCTGCACAACGTAGTCTGGCGTGAGCTCGACCAAGTAACTGCAACTCACTGCCAAACTGGTCGATCATGAGCTTGAGACTGCAGCTGTGCATCTCATCAAGGAGGGGGCGAATCTTGACAGGGTCGAGGACCTCGAACGACTTCTGGAGCACACGGCAGCCGAAGGGGTGGGCCGAAAGGTCCTGGACGTGGCCGATGAAAGCGTCGGTGACCTCCTTGGGTGGGTCGAGTGAGATGAGACGCTGGATGACGTGGTTGGCGTTTGAAGACTTGACGCACTCGATGATGTGGCCCTCGAGCTCGGCGACCAGCTTCTCACGCTGCTCGAGCAACAGGTGCTCGAGCGCCTTCTGCATGACCTGATGTCAGCCATGTTGGGCAGTCATAAGCTTACCCGACAGCCGTACATCTGCATGGACAGCTGGAGCACATGCCCCTCCATCTTCTTCGCAAGGGCAGCCTTCTGCTGCTGGTCGCCGTGCTCGAAGAGCTTCTGGATGACGTAGTTGCCGAACACGTCGGTCATGAGCTGGTACGCGTTGGGCATGATCTCGTCAAAGACCTTGGCGCGCTCCTCTGGAGAGGCAGTCTCAAGCTTGTTCTGGATGAAGCGCGATCCATGCTGGTCGCCGGCGAACTCGCAGATGTTGCCGTAGATCTCCTTCTCGTCAGTTGCTATGCACAAGGCGGGTCTGTACTCACGGCAAACTCCATGCGGGTGTTCTTGCGCTGGCGGAAGTCCTCGAGACGCTGGCTGCGGACAACGCCAGGGTCCTCGACCTGGTTGTGGCGACCGCGCTTGCCACTGGGGACAAAGCCACCAAAGTGGAGAGGCGTGGGCGAGTATGGTGCACCATACGTGGTGGGGAAGGGATAGGCCTGACCTCCTGGCCCAGTGAGCGCGGGCGTGAGCGGCGTCTGGAGGCCGTACGCGGTGGTGTAGGTTGCGGCGAGCGACGCGAAAGGCGCCGCCTGGGGGTCAGGGAACCCAGCAAGCTGTGACGCGAGCTGCGAGTGCTGGCCCGAGTTGTTGCGGCGCGGGCCGCCAGAGCCCATGCGGTTGTTGCGCTGACGCGAGTTGGTGGGGGTCATGGCGACCGACGAGGCCATGCCGCCAACCCCGCGCTCGGGGGTGTGGGGAGACGCCCAGAACGGCGAGCGCTGGTTAAAGTAGTACTGCTGCTGCTGCTGCGCCGTAAGGTCCTGGAGGTCACGGAGCTGCTGGACCATGTGGGGTGGGCGGTAGGCCGCCTGGTTACCGCGACCCCCAACCAGGCCGGGCGACTGCTGCTGGTAAGGCGCAGTCGTGGTCGCACGAGCGTCGCTGTGGTGCCCGTAGCTCTCAGACGGCGAGGGGTAGGGGTCGTAGGTCATACCGGCGGGCTGCGACGGGAGGGGGGTGCCGAGCTCGTAGGGGTAGTGCTGTGGGGAGAATGTGGCAGGGTCGAGCGTGTTCACGGCGTTGGCGGCAACTGCGTAGTAGAGGAACTGTGCGTCGTAGGGCGCAAAGGCGGCCGGGCGCGGAGGAGTGTGCACGTTGTAGGGCGGCGGGTTGCTTCCGCCAGCTGTGCGAGTAGGGCCGGTGTAGTCGTCCACACCGAGGTTGGAGAGATGAGCAGCAAGGTCAGCCTCGGGAGTGGGGGAAGAGGTTGTCCAAGCGTTGGTGCTGCCCGACATTGCAGTGTCGAGTAGGTGCGAAGGTGGGTTGGGCGGTGGTAGGGAGTCTGACAAAGTCGGGTCCTCGGGTCAGACCAAGGTCGCTTTGAGCAAGTTGGGCACAGCCGTGGGGTTGAGAAAGTGTGTGCGAGACGTGTGTGGCGTGTGGTGACAGGGAGGTCGGCCAGTGGTTGGTTGGTTGAGTCGGGGATAGGTAGAGGACAGGTCGTTTGAGCGCGTGTGGGTATGGGGCCGTGGGTGTGCTCGTGATTGCAGGTAACGGGTTGCCGAAGGTAGGAGAGAGAGATGCAAGGGGGGATGTGGGATAGTTGGAGGAGTGGGGTGGAACCAAGAGGACGTGGAAGTTTGCAGATGTCCTTCTTGTGCGCTGTGTTCCGGGTGACAAGCTTGTTTTCTGTGCTGGGAGGATGGTCAACACGGAGCGTTCAAGTAGGGTGGGGGAAGAGAGCGGAGAAGGACGAGTGGGATAGGAGTGGGTGCGTGTGGACACGAGTGTAAGCAAGGAGGATGGTAAAGTGTGTCTACAGGACAAGTACTCGAGAGCGAGTGAGGGAGAGTGGAGAGGAAGGAGGAAGATATGAGAGAGAGAGAGGGAGAATGAATGAAAGGATGGAAGAGTGGAAGAGTGGGATGATGAAGAGGTTGAATGGGTGATGAGGAAGAGAGTGTGTGTGCGCGTGTGGGTGGGTGACTGTGCGGTGCAATAGTGGGGGTGGGTGGATGTGTGGGTGCAAGTGAGCGGCAGGTGATTTCCCAGCCAGCTGCCAGCCCCCCCCCCAGCTGCACGCCACTGTAGGACGAGGACGAGGTCGCAAGGGGTGGAAAGAAGAAGTGTGCACGGTGCCCCTCCCCTCACCTGGGGTGGTTGTCGTTGTCGTCGTGACCTGCTGCGCGCCGTTCACAGTGTGTGGGGCCGACTGGCGCCAGAGGGAGGGGGCCGAGGGGGGAGGGGGAGAGTGTGACACTTTGGAGCAAAGGTCGCTGCGGGGGCGCACCAAGGATGCGCCAACAATCGCTGCGCCCCCCTCGCCTCGCACTCTAGCTCTCGCACCTTACGCCTCGATGCCACAACGACCCGTGGTGCAAGCGACGACCCGCGACGCGCGACACACGGAGTGGCAGCATGTCATGCACACTAATCGGTGCATGGTCTGTGCGTGCGACCTCTGCTCTGCTCTGCTGTCCGTCTGCAGGCTGCATTGGGTGGATTGGTATTGAGGCCGCGACGAGGCTCAGAAATAGGTTGGACGCGGACGCGTAAACGGGGCACCGGACGGCTCCTTCCGCTCCCCCTCTTCCGCTCGTCCGCTTGGCACACGCCACCTCTCCGCCTCATGCCTCCTCCCCCTCACTGCACAACCACCATGCACCACCCATGCACCACCGCCTGGAGCCATACACTCCAACCGAACAAACACACACCGCACACACCAACACAGGGAGGAGGGATGCCGAACCCGTCAGCCCAAACGCCGAGGGGCCGAGTCGCGAGCAAGGCCCGTGGCCCGTGGATCGATCTGCGCCGATCCATCACGCGGCCCTAGCTTGCTCGCCATCGCGAAGCTGCCCCCGTAGTCCTTTGTCACCAATCGCCGCCGGCCCAGGGACGGGGCGACGTGCGAAACGAGGCGCCCGCGGATCCGCCGATCACGCCGAGACGCGGCTAACCCGAGCGCAGCCGAGAAGAGGGGAACAGGGAAGGGCAGAGACTCACGGTGGGAGTGGTCGCGGCGCGGCGCGGGGGGTCGCGAGGAAGGATGGAGTGGACAGGTGTGCGTGGGGAAGGTGTGATTGTCGGATGTGGGGAGGGATCTTCACAGCCTTGGAGTGGGTTGGAGCGTTGGAGCTGTTGCCTCGTTGCGGAGGAGCGTGTCTTCACAGTGCGGGTCGTAAGGTGGTCGCCGGGCCACGTCCACGTTTTTGGACGGGAGAGTGGAGATCGTGGAGAGTGGGTATCGTCAAGAAAGCAAGCTGTGCTTGAAGACCGTGCCGCAGCGGGCCGGTGCTGGCGTGCGTGAGGCTTGGTTGGTGGCAATTCGAGGGGCCAGCGACGAGCAGCCCTTGTGCACGGTGCGCCGTGCGTCGTCTATTTCGTCCAACTCGACCACTCGAGCAATTCACAAAGTGCAACAGCGTCGGCGATCGTGGCGGATCAGCGATGAGTGAGCGGCGGGATGCACGAGTTCTGTGGATGAGCGGGGCGCGTCGGGTGGGGCTGGACGCATGAGTCATTACTCACAGTGGTGGCTGCGGGGTGGGGCGGCCGCGGCGGGGGTCAGTGGAGGCATGGAGGGAGGGCAGGGCGTAGGGGCAGGGGTGGTGGTCCATGGTGCATGCAGCAGGATGGGTGCGAGGGCGCGGGCGCAGGTGGCCAGGTGACGAGGGCCGAGGGGCACCCATCACGCCACGACACGACGCGGCTAGCCCCGCCCATGCCTCTACACCTGCATACCTGCATGCCTCAGGCTCATGCTTGCGCTCATCAGCACACGACGACGAGGGGGGGCGTCAACCGAGGGGGCGTGGGCATCTGCATGGGCGAGTCGGTGGCAGGCGCTCTGGCGCATGGCGCACGGCACTTTGAATGGCCTGGGCCGGGGCTAGAGGCGCAGAGGTCTGTGAAACGCGGCGTTGCGGCAGAGGATGGAGAATGGGACTGGGGGATGTGGGGTCTGTGCACAATCCAAAAGACATCTGTCGGTGTGGTGGTTTCGACACCATTCACCCAACCTCCAGGGCGCCGCCACATTCCAGGCACCATACCGCCGGCCAGGCCTCCTCCCACTTCGCGCCGAGCACTACTGTACATTGAACTAGAGAGCAAGCTAACAGCTAACAGCCAGCCAGCGCCAGAGCCATCTCTGCATACGATACAACACCAGTCTATTACACGCCGTAGATGGCGAGCTCCTTCATCTCGGCAAGCACGTTCTCCACGTGCACGTCGAGCTGCCCGTTCGCGTAGTCGTCGCGAATGTTCTCGTTGAAGTACCTCTGCACGCCAGACAGCTTGTCGTAACCCTCCTCGGCAAAGCGCAGCTGGCAGCGCACCATCGACTCGAACGATGGGTCCAGGTAGGCTAAAGTCAGTCGCGTTTCGGGGGGTATGGGAGCAACGGGCGATCGGCTGCCAAGCTGGCGGGCCCTGCAGGTCACACAACCTGGTTCAAGCGCCGCAGTCGCCGAATTCAACGGCGACGCAGGCACACCGAGGCAATGCGACACCCGGCTGCGGACGGCACTCACGGATACGCAGCTCGACGAGCTGGGGCAGCTCGGCGATGAGCTGGTCGTTGAGCAGCTCGTAGATCTCGCGCGCCTCGTCGTGCTCGGCCTGCGCGCGGGGTAACTTGCCAGCGTCGTCGCTCGGCTTCTCAACCATCTTGCGGACCTTTGACCGCGTCGAGTCGTAGTCGATCATCTTGTGATTCCGCTTCTCGATCGCGGCGTTCACATTGGTGAAGTACTGGTTGAGCTTGCCAACAGGCTCGAGGACAGTTGCACGGAACGGCCCGTCCTGCTGTCAGCTCATACGTATGGCCGTGAGCTCACGAGATCACGCGTGACCATCGCGTCGAGCTCGTCGACGGCCGCCTTGTACGAGTGCCCGGCCATTGCACCCTGCTGTCAGCTTGGTCGCGCACGCAAGCTCACGTCACTCGCGCGGTCGGCGGTGTAGAATAACGACACGGTCTCGGCGATGCGGCCCTGCGCGGACGCCATGGCTGCTGTCAGCTTGTTGCCTAGAAGCTCCTAGCCGACGTACTGCGCATAGCGTCAAGGTACGTCTTTGCGTCCTTCTGGAGGTTCTTGGACTCCTTCTCCATGCTGCGTGTGAGTCACGTCACTGGGGGCGGGGGCGGGCCGGGCTGTGCTGCTGCGCAATCCGCAACGCCCATGACACCTACGTGCGGTAGCGGCCCTCCTGCTCGGAAAACTCTGGGTCAACGGTGCGCTCGACCTGCCCCGTCTTCTGCATGAGCTGCGTGCCCGCGCGCGACGCGGCCTTCTTGAACCTGTTGTCAGTGTGAATGCGATGACGAGGCCGCCCTCCGGCTTCCTAGGCGCTTAAGACGTACCCGCCCCTGCTGTTAGCGCTGTGCGTGAGAGTGAAGGGGCACGTACCAGGACATGATTAGAGGTGTACCGAGTGGTGATAGAGAGAAGGGGGATGGGGTTGGTGGATGGAGAGGAGAGGATGAGGAGATGAATGAGGATGGGATGCCAAGAGGGCGATGCGTGGTCGCAACCCACACCCCTTGGATGGGCCGGCCGCCCCGGTGCCCAGCCCCGCCAGCCATGCCAGCCAGCCTCCAGACTCAATGACGAGGTCCCAATCCACGGTGGCGGCCGAAAGTACTTAGACGGAACCAAATCTCACATACATCTAATCCGTAGATCATTAAAACATGGAATCTTATTTGCTATTTCAATAGCCCGACAGGGGTGGGTGGGGTACAATGACGCTCCACCCCGCAACGACTCAGAAGCTCCTCTTCAACCTCTTCTAGCTCTTCTGGCTACCACTAAACTTCTTGCTTTCACCAACTCTCCCTCTCTCACTTACACACAACACCTACACCAAGCAAAACACCATGTCTAGGCATCGCTTTGTGCGCAACCTGGACCTCGACGGTG
>JAMALN010001319.1:0-13413 GCA_023630115.1 Cutaneotrichosporon sp. PK4640 | reverse complement strand
ACTTTGCCGAGAACATCGCCAAGCTCTACACGTGCCCGTCGCTGTCGGTCGGCGTGGGGTTGCTCTACCGGTATGTCAGCTAGTGAGCATCAGCTGACCCCAGATTCGACCCGCTCCGCATCGAGCTCAACTTCTCGATGCCCCTCATCGCGCGCAAGGGCGAGCGCCTCGGACGAGGCCTGTCCGTCGGCGTCGGCATCGAATTCCTGTAGCCATTGCATGCACCTCATTCAGAACATCACCACATCGCGTTGCCACCGAAATGCCCCCGCTGGGCCCCGCACGCGTCACCCAACCCTCCACTCTGCTGATACAACCTCCCACCTCTCTTCCCACCTCTTCACACCACACATCACAATGGCAATGGACGACGACCGCGCCCGCCGCCTCGCAGCCATCCAGGCGCGCCTGGCTCCGACCGACGTCCCCCCGCCCGCTGACGGGGGAGGCTCGGAATCCGGCTCCTCCACCCCCCTCCGCGGCGCACCCCGCCACCTCCCCAAGGCCTGGACCCGCCCCAGCGAAAAGGACGAGCGCGAGAAGCGCCGCGAGCTCGCGCGCGTGCTGCAGCGCACGATCGTGCGCGATAGCGGGTACACCCAGGCGGCGACGTGTGTTGAGGTGAGCGAGCTGTGGGCGAGCGTGCGAGGGGCGGGTGGGGAGAGTGATGCGAGCAGCGTTGCGAGAAGATGGGCGTGGGCGTGGGGCGCAGAAACGCCGTCCCATGTTCCGTGGCGGGCTAGCACCGACTGGATGGGTTGACTGACCCCAGACACTGCTCAAGATCGCGGACAACATCCAGTCCTCGTCCGAGCCCAAGTTCCGCACGCTCAAGGGCGACAACGCCGCGCTCAGGACCAAGGTGTTCTCCGTGCCGGGCGGGCGCGACTTCCTCATTCTGGTGCGTCGCACTCTGGCAGCACTGACGCAGATGGGGTTCCGCACCCAGACGACAAACTTTGTCCAGAGCTTTGTGCTCGACCAGTCCGACCGGCGGATGTACGAGCTGGGCCTGGCCGCCGATGTGCTCCGGGACGCGGTGAGTGCCTCACGCGCTGCAGCTGCATGCGCTTGGCTCGCCATGCGCTTGGCTCGCCATGCGCTTGGCTCGCCATGCGCTCAACTTGCCACGCGCTGCGCAAGCTGACGCCAGCTCCCCGACCTCCAGTCGCGCGTGGCGGGCACCACCCTCTCCAAGAGCAGCCACAAGGCCGAGGAGGCTGCGCGCGTCGCCGCGGCCAAGCGGCAGATCGAGGACGACCGGAACGCGGTCAAGGACCGCGTGGAGCGAGAGCGCGTGGGGCGCGACGCGCGGGCGGCGGCGGAGGCGCAGGCGGAGCGCGAGCGCCTGGCGCGCGAGGAGAAGGAGGCGGCCGAGGAGCGCGCCCGGGCTGCGCGCCGCGAGGATAGAGCGACCGAGGGGGGGCGCACGACGCACCCCGCGATGCCGCCGAACATGACCGTCGCGGCTACCGCGACCGCCACGGTCCCGCCCCAGCCCCAGGAAGGCAGAGACGACGAGTTCGAGCACGAGTACGCGCCCGAGGACGAGGACAGGGACGACGTCGACTCGGACGAGGGGTACTGGAACCAGCATCGGTGGGGGCAGGGGAACAAGCTCGGCCAGTAGACGCGGGGGTTGTACGTGAATACAGACGATACAAGATGTGCTCGCGTTCCTTCGCCGGCGCCACTGTGATACCTTACCCGCAACTGTCACGCACCTGGCCCATCGTCCGAGACCATGCATATACATCTAGGCATCTAGGTCCTCTACAGTCGCACTACTCTGCTGTCAGCCCAGCCCGCCACCCGACTCGCCCTCAAACCAGCTCCCAACCTCTTCGCGCCGCACGCCGCCAGCAGCGCTCCCCCGCTCCTTTTCCTCGTCTACAAACTCCCCAAGCGTGAGGCAGCGCACCGCCACCTCCGCCTCCATGCTGCGCACCACGCGCGCGACCCATCTCCTCACGACGCGCCCGACGTGTTCCGGCCCGAGATCCGTCTCCACCACCGCGATGGGATCCAGCGCCTCGACGTTGACGAGCGTGAGCCGCCGCACGGCGGGGCAGCGGCGCTTCAGCGCAGCCAGAATGGCGGGGGAAAGCAGCCGCCCGACCCATGTGCGGGCGAGATACGCGCGCTCCTTGCGCTCCTCCACCCGCCGTCTCTTCTCCTCTCTGCGCCTCCTCTCCCCTCCCCCGCTCCAGGCCTCTGCCTCCTCCGACTCTGAGGAAGAGCTTCCGGAGTGCGGATCCTTCGGTTCCGTGTTCCGCGGCCGCGGGCTCGGCCGCCAGCTCCGCGCGGCAAACACCCACACGACCTCCTCGGCGTCCGGGAAGCGCCGGAGGAAGCCGTTCGGCCCGTCGGGCGCGACCTCAAACTTGAAGTTTGTGCCGACGACCGCGCTGTCCGGGGTGAAGGCGACGATGGCGCGCGGCACGCGCACGGCGTGGAAGGAGTAGGTGACGCGCACGTAGAGGAGGGGCGCGGACCGGATGACGAGGGTGTGCGGGAGGCGGGTGAGGGGGCAGGTGTCGCGGACGTTGGGGTGGGCGATGGCGGGGAGGGAGAGGAGGGGGAGGGCGGGGGCGGGGGCGGAGCCAGAGGAGGAGAGGTCGGAGAGGTCGGAGAGGTCGGAGAGGTCGGACGAGGGGCCGGAGATGGAGCACCCGGCCGGCTCGTGCTGGCCCACGTGGAGGGAGTGGATGTGGTCCCAGGGAGACAGGCCTAGCAGTGGGCGGAAGGAGGGGAGGTGCGAGCCCAGGACTAGGTGCCGGTAGAGAAGAGGGTAGGCTGTTGTGAGGAGATGCGTGTTGACACGGAGGGCGGTGGCCAGGTCGCGGCGCGGGAGGAACGCGAACACCACCTCGAGGATCTCGGGGGGCAGCGTGTCGAGGCGCGGGGGGCTGTCTGCGCTTGGGTCGTGGTTCGAGGTCTCCATCGTGGTCGTGAGAACAGACGAGCGAAGGTAGATGTGAGATGTACAGATAGCAAGAACTGAAACGAACATCGCCGAGGTCATTCAAGTGGCGCCCCATGACGCGGGTGGAGGCGCAAAGTGGAGGTCTAAACACAGTGACGTCGGCGTCGGCAGGTTCACAAACATGTCGCTCTGCTACACATTCCATACGGCGCGTTCCATACTGCTATAGTTGGATCCCCAGTTACCTCAGATAGCACAATATCATCAGGCTCGATGCGTTGGTGATGGGAGGAGGGGAAACGGGGGACGGGGGACGGGGACGGGATGGGATCAGGGGAGGGAGTGGAGGAGGAATAGGGGAAGGGAAGTTGTTGGCGTTCACTGTTCTTGTCTACATGCCGCCGCCCTGCGCGGCCTTGGCCTTCTCAGCCTCGAGGCGGTGGTAGAGCATCTGCACAGCGACGTTGATGTTGCTGGGCTGGCCCGTGATCGTGACGAGGCGCTCCTCGGGGTTGGCGACCTGGCCGGGGCCGGGCGCCGTTCCAGGCTCGGTTACGCGAATCTGGCATTGCGACTGGGCGCGGATCTCGTTGATCTTGACACCGGCCTTGCCAATGACTGCGTGTCAGCTGGGGTCGCACAAAGCTACTCACTGGCACCGACGAGCGCGTTGGGGATGAAGATCTGCTGGGTCTGCGAGCCGGGGGCAGCCATGTCGGCAGGAGGGGCACCCCCACCGCCGCCGCCGCCGCCGCCACCGCCGCCACCGCTACGGGGAGGAGGAGGGCCGTTGAAGTTACTAGGGGGGCCCTGCTGGAAGCCGCCTGGCTGTTGGCGGTACGCGCCGCCAGGAGGGCCGGGGTTGCGCTCCTGGTACTCGAGGAGGATGGTGCCGATGTAGTAGACAGCAATGTGGATGGCGTCCGCAACGCCCGACACGGAGAGGATGCGCTCGGTCGAACCCGGGAGCATGACCTCGGACGCGTTCAGGCGCGCGCCAGACGCGTCCTGGATCTCCTTAATCTTGGAGCCGCCGCGGCCGATTCTAAACGTCAGCGCGGCAAGCTCTGCAAACTTACACGCTACCCATGCGCGAGTTGGGAATGATAAACTTGATGGTAACGGCGCGCGAGCCAGGGACCGATGCCACGTCGAATGGCTCGTCGTTGATGCGGCGGACAATGAGGCCGAACGCCTAAGACGGTCAGTACACCTTCCTTCTGCCCTCGCGACTCACCTTGGACACGGCGTCGAGCGCGCCAAAGACGTTCAATATCCGCTCGGGGTTGCCGGGGATGGACTCGGAGATGGTCACGCGGGCGCCAGACTTCTCCTGCACGGTCAGTCACTCATTGCGCCACGACCCTTACCCTAATCTCGTTGACATGAGCACCAGCGCGGCCGATGATGACCGAAGCGTCCTGGGTGACAATCAGAGCGCGCATGGAGATCTGCTGAGCCGTGGGGGTCGAGTCCGCAGAAGGCTTGGCCGGAGTCGAGGGGATCGAGGTGGGGGGCGCAGAGATGGTGGCGCTAGTCGAAGGTCCGGCATCGCCGGTGCTGCCACTGCGCGTCAGCCTTGGCCGAGGACAGTCACGACCCAATGTCAGCCCCACTCACGTCTCGACATTGTCGTCCATCTTTTTCTTGTCAACAACGGTCTTGGCAGCGTCCTTCTTGGGAGACGAGGAAGAAGAGTCCTCGCGCGCACGCTTGGCCGTGTTGTTCTCGGGGAGGGGGGAGGCGGGACGCTTGTTGGCTGATGGCGTGTCCGACATGGCGCGTTTCAAGTGACGCAGGTGGGACTCTGTCAGTGGGACGGTAATGAGGGCCGGGGGAGAGCGCGGGTCCAGGACAGGATGCAGTGTACAAGGTGGGTGGTGAGTCGGGGGATCGGGGGGTCGTGTGCGGGGGACGGGGCCGCGTGGGGGGGGGGGTACGTGGTGATGGAGTTGAGGGGCGTGATGCGCGAGGGCGGCGATCGCGAAGACGGTGAGGGGCGGAGGAGATGGGCGAGCCGTTGAAGGAAGAGAGAGGCCGCGAGGACAGGTGCAGAGGGCGAAGAGGAAGGAAGGTCAGGTGGAGGGAAGGGGGAATGTACAGAAGAGAGAAACAAGACTCACAAAGCGACCGGGGGGAAGGTGGGAGGGGTGGTGTTGACGACGGGCTGGATGGGGGGGTGCGAGGGGCGGGGAAGCGATGGGGGGAAGGGGGAATGGGGAGGGGGAAGGGGGTGGGGGAGGGGTGGTGAGGGGGAGGGGGTGGTGAGGAGGAGGGGGAGTGGATGGATGATACGTTGAGAGATGCCAGATGGATGGCGAGGTAGATGTAAATGATGATGAGCGCGAGCGAGGGTTGGGGGTTCACTTGTCGCAGTCGCACTTGTCGCTGGATGGTGGGTTTGGTTCGCATGCCTACCATTTACAGGGAATACTCACCGCCGTGCACATCTTGGACCCTTCTCACCGTAGCGCCGTAGCGCCGGCCGTAGCTGCACCCGCGCACCCGGGGGTGACACCGTCGTCATCGCCCAGTACTCGAGTACGGTGGAGGGCGATCCAGGCGGGGATACGGTGTTTGGCTCGTGGCGCTATGAGTGGAGGGATGGAGGGGTGGAGGGGTGGAGGGGTGGAGGGGTGGAGGTTTTGATGGATGACGCGCACTGTTTGCATGTTTGATGGATGGCAATCATCGGACATGAGCCGCCCCATCTCCGCTCTCCTCGCTCTCGCTCACTCCCTCCCTCCACCCAAATATGGATTGAGCAATCACGCGAGAACGCGTCCAACAACAACAATCATCTCGCATTATCTGTTCTTTCACTCTTGCATGCATCACACCAACAAGTGTCTCTCGACGCTCCCTCGCCCCTTCTACTCTAACGTAGCCTCATTGAGCTAGCGCGCGAGCTGGGTCGCGTAGTTGATAGTGTTGAAGAGCGTTGACAAGCGCACCAGTCTGCGGTCCCTACCTGCCCAGTACTCCCCAGGGGATTGGGTGGGGGGTGATGGTGGGCCATCGGCGAGCTTTAGCGAGCTGGTCTGCGAGCGACAGCGAGCTGCGAGCGTAGCGAGCAAACATGACTTGCGAGCGCAGCGAGCCACGGGGTTATGGGTGGTGGGCGGGCACGGTTGGGTGGGTGGGTGGGTCTTGTACCAACCCCCACCGCGTCTCTGTCTAGTCGCCCGAAGCGCCATTGCCCCTCCATCCCTCCTCCCCTCCATCCCCTCGTCTCACTGCACCCCCACCTCCTCCTCTCTTTCCACATCACACTCTACCTCATTCATCCTCATCTCCATCTCCCTCATCCACCCCATATCCCCCCTCTCGACCCCGCGCAAGCCCCGTCGCGACCCCTACATTGCGACCCCGTCGCGTCCCCGCGCTCACCACCCTGCATAGCCGCTCCGCCTGACCCACCCACACCCACCCCACTCCCCCGCCGCCGCTCACAGCATCCAATCCGCGTTCGTCCGCCTCTGCCCGCGCTTGCCCCCTCGCGACAACCAGGTGCCAGCTGCCACTCCCCACCTCCGTGTGGTACAGCCAGCCCAGTTGCCGAGCGGCCGGGCAAAACAAAACCTCACCCTTAGCCAACTTTGACCGCGCCAGCATCGCAAGCGCACCCCCCGCCATGCCCCTCTTAAAGCGCAAGCCGGTGCACATGCACCCGCTCCCATCCCTGTCCGCCATCGTGCAGCCCATAAACGCGGCTCAGGCGGACTCGTCGCCCGGCGCCTCCGTCCCCGGATCGGAGACGCCCGACCAGCATCTCAAGGACACGAACGACGACGAGGCACAGCTCGACAAGCTCATCTCGGTCCTGCACGACCCAACACTGTCTGCGCCCGCCCCGAAGAAGCCGCGCGGGAGCATGCAGGCCAACGGCGCGCCCAACGGCGCCGGGCAACCTCCACCGGCGCACGGCGGGCCGGTCCCAGGATACCGCGTCAAGAATGTCGACTGCTTCTACCTCCCAGAGACGGGCGAGATCTTCCTGGACTACGAGTGGGTGCACTGAATGGGGCGTAGCTGACGGGATCAGGACGTATGCGCAGCGGCGCGCATTCTACGACCAGCAGGTATTTCAGTGTGAAGGTGGGTTAGGTGGAGGCTTGACAAGCCACCGCGCTAACGTCGCAGTAACGGGCAAGTCGGCGCTGTCGTACTTTGACGCGCTGTACAACGAGCAGCGCGAGGTCAAGCAGCTGCATGCGCGCTTCCCGCGTCCACTGAAGAAGGCTGTGTTACAGTCGGTCCACTTCCAGGTCGAGGGCAAGCTCGACACGCTGGCCGACAAGGTGCACGACCGCTTCCTGAACCGCTTCTTTGACGATGAGAGTGAGTTGATGCGTCCAGGCAGTGCTGACCCCGCCAGAGGTGTTCGTCGATGTCCAGGGCGACAAGTACCTCGCGCGCGTCGTCAAGACGTTCCCACCAAAGGACCTGAAGCCTCCACCAGGTGGCTCGGGGTTCCACCCGTACGCGATGGATCTCAACATGGATCCGCAGGACGTGGCCAAACTCGACGACCCCATGAAGTACTTCTACCAGGTCCGCCTGATCGAGGAGGGCGGTGAAGGCGAGCACGACGGCCGCAGCAGCCCACAACACAAGGAGGGTGACGAGAAATGGGGCGGCAGCGTGATGGAGGTGCAGGCGGACAAGATTTCGTGAGTACGTTCAGCCAACACCCTGCTGACGGCAGGCGCGACCGTATCAACTACTCGCGCGCGATGCTCAAGCGCTTTATCCGCGACTGCGTGGCGCGCGACGCGGCCATCTTCTCGCCGTGGATCGTCAAGAAGCCCATTGCCCTGCGGTACGGGCTTCCGACCGAGATGACCGACGAGCGTCGCGCGGTGATTGCTGCCCTCCGCGAAGCGCAGATGGACCGGCGCAAGCGCGACCGCGAGGAGCGACTAGGCATCGCGCACGACGACGAGACCGAGTCGGAACAGCCGGCGAAGAAGAAGCGCACGAGCAAGGGCCTCAGCAAAGAGGACCGCGAGCGCATCAAGCAGGAGGAGAAGGAGGCCGAGGAGAAGGAGCAGGAGGAGGTGAAGAAGAAGGTCTCGCGCGGCATCAAGTATCCTATCGAGGGTGAGCTGGCAGACGTCGACGAAGCTGACATCAGACTTCCTGCTCGAGTACCAGGAGAAGGACAAGGTGGCGGGCCGGATCGAGGTCAAGCCCGTGCCCAACCGCGACCTGCCGTTTGGCGAGCACTTTGAGAAGTTCCTCATGGTGTGGAGCTTCTTGAACGTCATGGGCAAGCCGCTCGGCATCTCGTCGTTCACAATAGACGACTTTGAGCAGTCGCTCTACCACAACGACCAGTGGACGAGCGTGCCCCCGCTCCTGGTCGAGATCCACGCGGTGCTCATCAAGGCGCTCGCCAACGACCTCAAGGCCGGCAACGAGCCAGTACGCTCCCTGCAGTACACGGGGATGGTGCCCGAGAACGACATCGACTATTGGGAGGGCACCAAGGGCGCGACAGCCGATACGCTGCGTCCCGTCGTCGTCCCCATGGCAGAGACGTGGATGAAGAAGGACCTCTTCTTCCGTGAAAGCCGCAAGGGGTGGGAGCAGGCACTCATCGGGTGTCTGTGGGACCGCGCGACACTCGAGGCGTTCCCCTCCTACCTCGACCTCATCTTGTTCCTCACCTTCGAGAACAAGCCCGCGCCCACGCGCCCTACGTGGTCCACTGGCCCGACCCAGAACACGGCCACGGGTCTGATACCCGCCAAGACGGAGAAGCGGTACAATCAGCTGCACTTCACGCAGAAGCTTGACATTATCGACTTTTTGATCGAGCTCGTGGCGCAGACGGGCGTGGTACGCGACTTTATGGAGGACGCGACGTCCGAGCTCACCGAGGTTCGCAAGAAGCAGCAGGAGACGCGTCGCGACTACAAGCGAGTGTGAGTTGTTTCCGCCCGGAGACGAACTGACAGCAGACGCGCGGAGCGGGAAGCCCTCGAGCCCAAGGAGGAGAAGGCAGAGGGCGAGGACGGCGAGGTCAAGGAAGAGCCGAGCGACAGCCGGATGCCCTCGCCGAACGGGGTCGCGAACGGCACCGCGACGAACACGGAGCGCGACGAGCTGGAGTCGGCAGCGGGCGACGACAACCCGTCGCGCATCTCCTCGCCCATGCCGGAGCGGAACACGGGCGCCTCGCGCCGGCGGGCGATGCGCGAGCGCGCGGCCGAGCGCGAGGCCGAGGAGGCGATGAAGGCCGCGGCCGCCGCCAAGGAGCGGCAGGAGGTCAAGGCCGCGCGCGCCGAGGCGCGTCAGCTCGCCCTCGACCGCAAGCGCCTCGAGGACGAGGAGGCCGCCCTCGAGGTGAAGCTGCACGAGATCGAGCGCGACTTCCGGAGACACCTGTACACGCTGCGTGCCCGCCCGCTCGGCGTTGACCGGTGGCACAACCGCGTGTGGTGGCTCGACGGGCTCGGCTCGGCGCCCCTCCTCAACGACGGCAAGGTCGTGTGGGGCACGGGCCGGCTGTATCTGCAGGGCGCGGAGGAGCTCGACATCGAGCTGAGCCGGCAGGGCCTGCCGCACGTCGCGCAGGGCCTGGGGGTGGACATCCCCGCAACGCAGCTGCGCGCGAAGCGTGCGCGCGAGGAGGGCGACGCGGGGCTCGCCCCAGGCGAGTGGGCGGTGTACGACACGCCCGAGCAGCTGCTGGCCTTCTACAACTGGCTGAATCCGCGCGGGCGCCGCGACCTCGATCTTCACCGTACCCTCAAGATGTGGTGGGCCGAGCTCGAGGGCGGGTTCCACCGCCGCCGCGTGCAGATGGGCCTCGAGGCCGCGCCCGAGGAGCCGACGCAGCGGCGCACCCGCCGCGCCGTGGGCGAGGAGGAGCGCGACGGGTATATGGGGTGGAAGGTGAGTGCGGCGCGAGCGGGCGAGACGTAGCCGAGCCAGAGGTGCTTGCCCGCACGCCAGGCCGAGCCCAGGCAGCTCATTTGAAGTTGAAGAGCTGACCCCAGAACAAGCGCGCGACGGGCAAGTAGCCACCCCACCGTATCATACTCCGTACCATATGCATTGTCCTCATTTGTCCCCTGCAGGCCACAATAGTATACATGCGTCTACTGCTTCATCTGGTCGGCATTGTGCTCGGCAAAGCGGGCGCCCACACGCTCCGAGTGCTTGAGGAACTTGTCGGCGCAGTTGTTGACGCAGGTCGTCTGGGGTTAGCGCAGCGAGCCACGGCGGGCGCAGACGGTGCGGCGCACAGCGTCGAGCGAGCCGGTGGGGAGGCAAGAGCTGCCAGAGTGAGGCAGAGGCGATAGTCGAGCGCGGAGGGCAGGCGCCGAGCACCCCGGCCTCCGGGAGCCCCCCGCCCCGCTTCCCGCCTCGCCTCTTTCCCTCTCCCGCCCAGCTGTCACACGGCCGCGCTGGCCATCCAGCCCTGCCTCGTGTCGTGCCGCTCTCTGCGACTCACCTCGTTGCTCGTCAACGCCTTGGAGGTAAAGTCCTGGGCGCAGGCGTTGAAGCACCGCTCCACGAGGCCCGAGTAGAGGCGCATGAAGTCCTGCATCTGGGGGTTAGCGCCGCCGCGCGAAGGGAAGGGGAGTCGAGAAGAGTGTGGGAGGGGAGGGGAAGGTCAGTGGAAGAAGGGTGGAGGTCAAGCGGAGGCGGGGAGGTAGGGGGCAGCGCGCATCGGCCCAGGCAGACAGCACTGGGCTTCTCCTCGCGCCGCTCGCTGCGCGTCTCCCCGCTCCACCGCTCAGCAGCCAGGAGACGTCCCCGCCATCCCGCCCCACCCCGCCATCCCGCCCCACCCCGCCATCCCGCCCCACACCGCCATCCCGCCCACCCCACCCCTCCGCATGTAGGTCGCGGTCCCGAACGGCGCGCGCACTCACCTGCTTGCGCTCGATGAGCTTGGTCATGTGCGCCTGCTCGGCGGGGTTGAACTGGGAGAAATCCATGGTCGGTTGGCGGCGGCGGAGTGGGAGGATGGAGATGAGATGTGCAGCGGAGGAAAATTAGGTGGCCGGCGGTGACGACTCGTCTGTCGTCCTCGTCCTCATCGTCTCCACCTCTCCAGTGCAAGAGGAGCCGGATGCATGCGCTCTCAGAACTAGCCAGTCGCCTACCATGTCTCGCTAGATGCATAGTGCTACTGCTGGAGCTAGCTAGCCACTGCGCAGGCGACTCACCCACCTCTGTTCTCACCCCCGACCTCCACCCCGTGCCTGGCGCCACCACAACTCACTCGCAAGCACAAGCACAACCCAACGCGCCCGCCATCCATCTTTCCTCCATCCTTCCTCTCCCACACCCCACCCCACACCCCGCATGCCCGCCCAGACCGTCCCGGCCGCCGCGCGGCGCGCGACGCGCGTCATCGAGTCCGAGAGCGAGGACGACCACGACGAGCTCGAGGACGACCTCGAGTCGGAGGGTGAGCCGTCCCCTGATGCGGCTGACCCAGCCGCCTCCGAGTCCGAGCCCGAGCCCCCGCGCCTCAAGCTGCGCATGCCGAGCCGCTCCTCGTCCCGCTCAGCCGCCAAGAAGCCGCAGCCGCAGCGGAGCACGCGCACGGCGGCGATCAAGGCCTCCGCGCGCGCGGTGGCGCAGGCGCAGGCCAAGGAGGAGACGGACGAGGAGGAGGACGAGGAGGAGGAGGACGAGTTGGAGGACGAGGGGGAGGGCGAGGAGGAGGAGGGGGAGGGGGAGATGGATGTGGAGGAGGAGGAGGAGCTGGAGGCGAGCGATAGCCGCGCGCCGAGCCCGAGCAAGATGACGGCGCGGCAGCGGGCGCGGTTGACGGAGGGGGAGAGCCACTTGATGGCGCTGCCTGGTGAGTGCGGGCGGAGGTGGTTCCTAAAGGGAAGGCGAGGGGGGGGCAGCGCACCCGGTCCTCCACCCCCAGCCCGACCGCGTTCCCAGAGAGCTGACACCAGACGGGTTCTCCAAGCCCAAGCCCGAGCTTACCGAGGCGGAGCGGCTGCAGAAGCGCGAGGAGATGGCGCGCCGCCGCAAGCGCCAGAACGAGCAGCGGCTGCAGGACGAGCAGGTGAGTTGCGAGCAGCGGGGGAGGGTGGGATGCGGGAGCGCTGGTAATCGCTGGCACGGTGGTTCATCCCTGCTACGAACGGCCTACCTACAGCCAGTCCACGCGTCATCCCGCTTGCCTTCCCCGCACCCCGCTGCGCTCGCTCTCTACGCGCGACTGACCGCAGGACCAAACCATCAACCGCCTGCTGCGCGCGCAGACCGGCCGCTCCCGCACCAAGCTCGACGACACCGACACCCCGCGCAGCGGGCAGGTGTCCCCCGTCAAGCGCCCGGTGCCCGAGGGCGTGCGCTGGACGTCGCGCCTCGAGGGGGAGGACGTGCGCCTGCGCGTGAGCGTCAAGGCCGGGCACGAGGCGTGGCTCGCGGTGGGGGAGGCGTACGCGCCGCGCCTCGAGCCCGCCGACAAGGGCGAGGTGGTCTGTGCCGCGGCGGGGTGTACGAACCAGCGCCGGTACCGCGCCGTCGGGAAGATGAGTGTGGGGGGCTGCAGTGTCGCGCACCTGCGCGAGGTGGATGCGCGGGTGGAGAGGGGGGAGCTGTAGTAGTCCATGTATGTCATCACTGTGTCGAGGCGGGGTCAGCAGCGCCTGACATTCCCCGGGGAGCAAGCTCGCGAGCGTAAAACTTGCCAGCATGCTACCTGTCGGTGACGTCCAGTCTGGTGACCTCGCCGTTCAGGACAGCGAGCGCACCCCAGGTCTGGATTCCACCCTCAAAATTGTCGGCGACGCAGCCATCCACGCCGCACGCGGTCGCCATCTGCTGCTCACCGCTGACCACAAATCTGCTCGCTGACTGCACTGGTGTTCGCTCGCCTCTCGCTCGATTGCTCAGTGAAGGACTACTTCATCACGCTACAGTCCCGAACCCAACCAAAAACCACTTAGGCAGTCTGCTGGGCCTGCTTGGCGGCAATGGCGGCCGCGACGGCAGGGTTGACGCGCTTGCCGTCCTTGAAGATGGCGCGGGGGGGCGGGGCGCGGTTCTTGCGGCTGTTGATGGCGCCGACCTTGTCCGAGCGCACGCGCACGACCTTGGCGTGGATGGCGCACGAGACGCAGTACACGAGGCGGATGTAGAGCTTGGGGAGGGCGTACTCGGCGTACACGGACGCGTCCGAGAGGTCACGGACGGCGGCGGCCTCGACCATGTTCTTGACCGAGTTGCGCTTGATGGCCTTGTCCTGGGGGTTAGTAGAGTTGGGCGTAGAGATGCAGGTTTGCAGGTGGTAGGGTGTGGGACACATGACAGTGGGCTGGGCCAGCGCGTCCCTGCCTCGCTGCCTCCCTCGTTGCCGTGGGCGCTCTCGTCGCCGGCACTGTCCTTTTCTTCCCCTCCCCCTCTCGTCCCCGCCCCCACCCCGCAAACCTTCCCGGCTCACCTTGGCAACCGCGCGCGCGCAGTTCGAGCAGCGGAGGAAGCGAACGTGTCCGCGTCCC
>JAMALN010001303.1:0-10832 GCA_023630115.1 Cutaneotrichosporon sp. PK4640 | reverse complement strand
GAGACAACCTGGACGCGGATCTAGGGGCCCAGCCCTGGACAGCGGACCTGAGCCACCTCACCCGACACGGCGACCACCCGCTCCGCGCCGGCGCGCATCGCCGACGCCGGGCAGCGAGCAGCCACCCCGGCCCGGCGAGCGCACCCCGGTCGAGGCGACGTGGCGGGCGGTGCTCGCCACCCGCCGCGCGGTGGAGGGTGTGCCCCACCGCGTCACCCTGTTCCTCGAGTCCCCAAAGCCTATTCAGCCCCCTCGCACCTTTTGGTGGCAGTTTGTCATCCATTTAGCTGGTCGCGCTGCCACAGCTGGGCGAGTGGCTGTGCTGCGGGGCAAGTCGAGTAGAGTGTTCGCACGCATCGAGAAGAGCATTGCCCACTGGAATTGTGGTGGTTTGGATTGCAGCGGCTGACGCTTGGTTTACAACGATTCGTCACCCACGCACACGGATGCACACACACACACGCCCATCCCCCCGCGCCGTTACCCTTTTGTCGTAACTCTTCCCTCTCTACCTCATCCACCCAACCTTCCTTCCCTCTCTACTCTTCCCTCGTCCTCGGTCAACTCTGTCAACTCTCAACTCTGCCCATCAACATCCACCCATCCGCAACTGCCTCGTCGTTGTTGTTACTGTGGCATAACTGCACTCGTTGGCCGTCTGTTTGATCCACGTCGACACAACCGACAACTTTGTGAACTTGTTCCGATTGTCGGCCTTGGTCATCCGCGCCCCTCCTGGTTGGCCGTCACCCTTCTTATTGGCGGGCCCATTTTTTTCAACAACCACCCCCCTTGGTATCCCCCCCTCCCCCCACCCCACCTGTCCCTCTCTTCCCTCACCCAATCCCTCACCCAACCACAAACCTACCCTACAACCCACCCACCCGCTATCCCCCCGTCCCCACCCACACCCACCCCATCCACCCACACTCTACTCCATTCTCGCGTCTTCAACATCCCATCATCCTCTTTCCTCCCTTTTCCTGACTTTCTGTGGTCATATCTCATCCATCCTCGTCCTTCTCGTCTGTTCTCTCTGCGCCCCTGCCTCTCAAACGCACGCCCATTCACTCCTGCAGCTTGATCGCTCCTGGCTCCAACTACCACCTTCCCTCGCCCCCTTCCTGCCCATAGCTCGCCAATGTCCAACTACGGTCAGCCCGTCGGTGGACCCCCCCATCAGCTCGGCATGCCTCCATCCGACGCCAACCGCGGCTACGACGCCGAGCAGCCCCCAGCTGCCGTTCCCCCTTCTGACGGAGCCAACGGCGCCCCCGCCCAAGGCCCACCCCCTCCCCCGCCCACAAAGGGCAAGAACGGCGCGACTGGGCCTGCCGAGGGCAAGCCCAAGCCTCATGTTTGCCCCATCTGCCAGCGTGGTTTCACCACTGGCGGCCACCTCCAGCGTCACCAGCGCATCCACACTGGCATCAAGGCTTTCAAGTGCCCGTACCCCGGGTGCGAGACGCGTACCAGCCGTCAGGACAACCTCCAGCAGCACTACCGCACCCACCTGTCGCCCACGCTGCGTCGTGGCTCGGGTACTGCCGCGCGCCAGGCCGTCGCGGCGGCGATGATGGCGGCTGGCCTCAAGTCGTCCAACAGCAGGCAGCCCCGCAAGTCGAAGGGTTCGAACGCTGGCACTCCCAACTCGTCCGCCGGCTCGTCCGTCACCCACGGCCAGTCGCCTTACCAGACCCCCACCCAGGCTTCGGCTCCCTACGGCGGCTACATGCACGACCCGAGCCAGTACGGTTACCCCTCGGGCTACCCCCTTCCCCCTCCCGGCGTCATGCCCAGCGCCGCCACCCAGTCGGCGCAGTCGAGCCGTGTCGCGTCGCCCGTCAACGGCCACTCGGCGGCGTCGTCGGTGCCTGCCACCCACCACCAGCAGTTCTACTCGCAGCCCTTCTCGCCCGCGTACGCCGCTTACCCTGGCGCCAGCCAGTACGGCCAGGGCTACCGCTACGCGCCCGGCACGATGCCGTCGCCTTACGGTGCTCACTCGCAGTACTACTCGCAGGGCGTCGCCCCAGACCACACCCAGCAGCACATGTACCCCGGCATGCAGAACGGCGCGGTCCCCTACTCGCGCGAGTCGGGGTACTCGATGATGACTGCCGGCGGCTACGCCGCGCAGCCGCAGATGAGCAACGGCTACCCGCCCCGAACCCAGTCGTCGACCCCCGGTGATGACCTCGACCCGCGCTACCGTGGAAATGGCGCTGCTCCCCGTGAGCCTTCTCCTAGCTCTGTGTCCCGCCGTCGCCTAACGCCTCCCCAGGCTAACAGCGTCTCCGCGGGAGTCGTTGATCCTTCGAGCGTCTCATCGGCGCCGGCTTCGGCCAGCATGCCGTCGTACGCGTACGCGAGCAGCGGTTATGGCTACGGCCAGCCGTCGCGTCCCTCCGCGACCGACGCAGCCGCTTCGTCTTCGAGCAAGGGTGAGTCATTTCTAACGCTGGTCGCTGACGCCTTCACAGGTCAGCACAATTAAATACGACCACCACGCAATCCACTCCGCACCACCACTACTATTACTACAACACTGCCACTCCGTAAAATCCTGTCTCACAAGCGTCACCCCACCACAGTACCACCACCAAACCGCCACATCCACCATCCACCACCGCCACCACCAACAACCGCCACCACCAGCCTCCATGCTCGGATGTCCACCTCTTGGCCGCCATCCACGCGTGCACAATGTCCTCACGTGTTCCTTTTGGGTCTTTCCGCCAATAGAGTCTCTCTGCATTAAAATCCACAAACCCCCATCCGATTCCCTCTCATCACCTCCACGCCCCATGAACACTTACACGACAATTGTCACTCGTGGATTCCTATACCCCTTCCCCCCAGAGTTTGTGCAACAGTCTTTGATAAAGATATCGCATGCATTGTTCCACGGAATCGTCGGCGCTGATGGGAGGTGGGTTGAGTTGCAGGCACTATCTGGCCCTGGATGTGCATGTTATCAGCTGTGGATGGGATGAGGATTGAGGACTTGACGATCTCGGTCAGGGCATGTAGGCAAGCAGTGCGACGAGTGCATCCCTACGTCGGCATCTTAGATAGTGTCTGGCATGTCTGGCATGGGCCCCTGGTGCGCGATAAGCATGGTGCGCTAATCTGCAGGTTGGCGTGGGAACAGTTGAAGGGTGTCGAGGGGGGGAGGGTTCCACGGGTGGAAGGCAGAAGGGGGCGAAGGGGAGAGATGCAGGGGGAGGATTGAGGATTGCAGGATTGAGGAACGGAGTGGCACGAGGGAGGAGCGCAGGAGGACGACGAGGAGCATGCCGCATGCTAGAGTGTTTCCTGAACTTGTTATTTTGCGTTGGGTGGCTGGTCGTGATGAAGGATCAGCGAGGTGGGACCTGGACACGACGTTGAATCATCAGGGTGGGCGGTGGGGGGCAACCGAGTAGGGTCGCGCTGGGAACTAGCGCCCGCGCCTGATCAGAGCTAGTGCGTTCAGGATCGGGCTCTGCGCTCTGCTCTGTTCCGCCTGGGGTTGCTCTGCGCTGCGCTGCTGCGCTGCTCTGCTGTTCCTCTGCGCCGCTGTGATCTGCTGGTCAACTCCTCTGCAGCTCTGCAGTTCGGTTCTGCGACAGCGACTTGTGTTTTGCCTCAGTGATGGGTGGCGTCCTGTCTGTCTCAGTTCACCCCAGGTCCCCCTAGCAAGCTGGCCATCCTACACTCTGCGCCAATACTGGCATCCTGGTGAGCTCGTGAGAGCTGAGCCGTGGGAGCTGAGCACTCACCAGTCGCCTATGTAGAGGTTGCTGAGCGCCTGGAACTCTTCCACCGCGGCCAGTCATGCAGGCCCTCTACAGCCCCCCCTCTGGCCGGGGCTCCCTCGTCTGCAATATTCTCCTCCCCGGTACACCCCGGCTCCTGTCATCTCCTACAGTAGTGTAACCAGCAGCTCTGACGAGACCCAACAGGACAGGAGTCCTCTCCAAACACGCAAACTCCCGTCAATACCACCCTGCTCCGTCTCCGCGCCCTGCCCAGCTCCGCGACCGCCCTGCTCTGCTCTCCCTCAGCCCAGAGGCGCCGGCTGGGAGGCGGCAGCGCAGTTCCTCGTGCCGACCCTGCGCCCTGCGTTGTGCATCCCGACGGCCCGACGATCAGGTCTCGCCCCAGGCAGGAGGCTCGATTGCAAGCCGTGTGCCTGTGCGCCATTTCTCCGGGTCCTGTTCCTGTCCATCTCCCTGGCTGGCACTGCCAGGGGTCGAACGCTCGACCAGGATTCTGCCCCACTCCGTGATGGTGCTCCTCCTCACTCGTCGTCTTCCCCTCCCTCAGAAGTCATCGTCGCCATGCATGCTCTATGAAGTGCATGCTCTATGACAGTGCACGCTACAGGTACCGCCCCTCCCCCACGCCGCCCCACGCGCGCTCCCCCGCCTCCCTCTCCGCCCGGCTCAGCATGGCCGCGTTCACGCCCCACCGCGGCGTGCGCCGCAGCCCCTCCATCAGCTCGCGCGTCCACGCGTCCCCCGCGCCCGCGTCCAGCGTCGTGAGCAGCAGCCCGAGCGCGTCGGGCTCCATGATCGGCGCGAGGATGCGGGGGATGACGGACGCGGGGTAGTGCCGGAGGTACGCGAGGCGCTGGGCGGGCGCGAGGGGGCGGAGCGCGCGCAGGAGCGCGAGGCCCGCGCCGGGGGCCGTCGAGGTCGGGTTGGGCGGGGGCGTGGGAGTGTTTTGAGGGGCGGCTGGAGGTGCGGGGGGAGACGGCGCGGGCTTGGAGGTCGCTGGCGGGCCAGAAGGTGCTGGCGGGGCAGAAGGCGCCGGCGCGGTCGACCTGCTCGACACGGCGGTCAGGCCCGGCGCCACCTGCATGCGGGCGTACGTCGGGCGCGCGTCGCGCTTCCCGCGCAGCGCGGCGAAGCTTGCCGGCGCTGAGGGGGCGGGGGTCGGTGCTGTCGTACTGGCCTCGGCCTTGGCGGGCGCCTCCTTCACGGCCGTCTCCTTGGCCGCCTGTGCAGCCTTCTCTTTGGCCTCGTGCTCCCGCGCAGCCTGCTCCTTGGCCTCCTGCGCAGCCCTCTCCCTGGCCTCCAGCGCAGCCTTCTCAGCCGCCTTCCTCTCAGCCTCCTCCCTCTCCCTCTCCCGCTCCTCCGTCTCAGCCCTGACCCTCGCCTCCTCGCGCGCGCGCTTCGCCGCCCCCGAAATCTCCTTGTACATCTCCGCGAGCTCCTCCCGCGCCGCGTCGTTGTCCCCCTTGGCCAGCACGGCGCTCAGGTCCGCCGCCGCGCCGTCCAGGTCGCCCAGGCCGCGCCGGGCGAGCGCGCGCCGGTACCGCGCCTTCAGGTGGGCCGGGTCGATGGAGAGGGCGGCGGTCGCGTCCGCCACGGCGGCCTCGTGGCTGGTGTCAGCGCTACTAGCTCCAACTCGCTCGGTGCTGGCTTTGCTCGCCCGCCAACTCACCGCTCAAGCTTGAGCCACGCCATCGCGCGGTTCGCGCGCGGGAGCGCGTCGTTCTCGTCTGCCGCGATCGCGCGCCCGTACGCCGCGGCCGCGTCGGCCCAGCGGCCCCGCCGGAAGTGCGCGTTGCCCTCCTCCCGGGCGAGCTTTGAGGCGGCGGGGTCGGACATGTGGGTTGGGCGGAGGCAAGAGAAAGTTCAAGAAGGGTGGGCACCGACCGCAAAGTGGAGGTCTGAACTCTGCTCGCCCAACTTCCGCATCAAGAGCTGTCAAAATGTGAACTGTGATGCATATGCTTCTGATGCAGTGGCTACTCTATGCTATTCTTCCCTCAATGCCGTGGCTCGTACAGCCGCGACTCGACGACACGAACCTCCGCGCCCACCCCAGGCCTGCTTCTCCCCGAGCTCGCTCGACGCGCTTCTCGATCGCACGTGCCACCCGAAAAGGACAGCTGAAGGGCCGATGACAAGAATACGAGCGCGTGCGCGCAGCGCCGACTCAGGCCTGTCCCGGCGGCTCACGCCTACGCCTGCGGGTGCGCCATGTCCTCCTCGTCGTCGTGCACCCGCGGCGGCGGCGTCGCGGCCAGCGCAGCCGCATACCCCTCCCCCTTGCCCACCCACACCCCGTACTTCTGGCCGTCGACCTCGGCGCTCAGTGTCCCCTCGCCGTCCCACGCCCGCCCGGCCCACTCGAGGCGGACGAGGCCGAGCCCGACGCCCGGCGCGAGCTCCGACAGCGCCAGGAGCTTGCCCGCGCTCCGCGCCTTCTTGCTCGCGGCGCCAGCGGGCGGCGTGTACATGATGTCGACCTTTTGCGGGCCGCCCTTGAGCCCCGCCAGCGCCGGGAGCGCACCCAGGTCCAGGGAGAGGGGGGCGGACGCGAGCGCCCCCGGCCCGCTCTCGAGCGGGTACAGGTAGATCGGGAGGATGCGCTTGCGCGTCGCGCCCGTGTGGTATGTCCGCACGGTGAGCTCCTGGCCGAGGTAGCAGCCCTTGCGGACGTCGACGCCGCCGTGGATGTCCATGTCGCTCTCGAGGGGGAGGGCGGAGCCGGGGATGACCTCGGCGC
Source organism: Cutaneotrichosporon sp. PK4640 (assembly GCA_023630115.1). Lineage (NCBI taxonomy): Eukaryota > Fungi > Basidiomycota > Tremellomycetes > Trichosporonales > Trichosporonaceae > Cutaneotrichosporon > Cutaneotrichosporon sp. PK4640. Next base: position 4,328 of record JAMALN010001303.1, on the reverse strand, counting down.
TGCCCTCGGGCACGCCGAGCACCATGCGGCGGAGGTTGTACTCGTCCGTCGGCGCGAGGTCGTGCGAGGAGAGGAGGGACGGCTTCTGGCCCTTGGGCACGAAGAGCTGCCGCCCCATCCCGGCCGGCCCGAAGCCCGCCCGCAGGTCCCAGCACCCGACCTCGCCGTCCGCGAGGCCGAGCGGCGCCATCTCCCCCTTCTCCCCCCAGCTCCAGATGCGCTCGGCGGCGCCGCCGCTCCCGAACCGCCACGAGCTGGAGGGGGCGGGGGAAGCTTCAGCCCCCCACGCGGACCACACGTCCCACTCGGCGCTCACGTCGCGGATCTTGATCTTGGACCGCAGGCGGAAGGGCGGGAGCAGCGCCGCCAGCGGCGCAATGTGCCCGGCCCCGCTCTCGTGCGAGATGAGGTACGTGTTCGGGCGCGAGGGGATGCAGAAGACGGTGTGGAGCACGCGGCCCTAATGTTAGTTACGACAAGAGGAGGCTCACGCTCGCGTTCATGAAGCCCGAGTAGCCGCCGCCGAGGGCGTCGACGTTCTTGCACATCTGGCCGTTGAGGAACTTCTTTGCGTCGGGCCCCGTGATTTCGAGGACGGAGCGGAGGGGCTGCGGCGCGGCGCGGGGGCCGGCGGCGAGGAGGGTGCGCGCGACGGGGGAGCAGCGCATCGCGTTTGAGGGTGGTGGTGATGTCAAGAAGGTGGAAGGGTGGAGGTGGATGGAAAGTGAGTAACGAATCAGGGCGGCACCAAATGGCTTGCATGGGTTGATGTGGAGGGTTTGTATTGATTGTCGCCTCGGCGACCGATGCAAATGAGCCATGCGGTGGCGAGGGATTGTTTATATATGGGTTGTGGGTGGCAACTGATGTTGACATCGCATTCATCTCTTTCTCTCTCAACCTCACTCAACCTCACCCACTCACTCTACATCACACACACCACACACCACGCACCACCCACCACTACACCTATACCTCTCTCGCGTCTTCCCAACATGGCCAGCAACAACGGCACGATCCGTACGTACCTCACCATCCCACCTTCCCCACCTTCCCCACCTTCCCTCTCCTCCGTCTGACCCCAGTCCCGGCGCTCGATGCCATCAACAATACGCTCGCCTCGCACACCCAGACGCTGTCGCACCAGAACTCGGCCCTCCAGTATCTCACCATGAAGGCCGATCGCATTGACAAGGCTACCGAGTCGATCGACCGTACAATCGAGCGCGTGGAGGACAAGGTCGACAAGCTCAAGGAGGACGGCAACACCATCAAGGAGAAGGCGGAAAACATCCAGGCGCACGTCGCGACTGAGGTGGCCAGCAAGGCCGAGCTCGCCCAGATCGCCGCCATGGTGCAGGCTCTCGGCACCTCGATCAACGACATCAAGACCGCCCTCGGCCGCGCGGGCCTTATGGACGTCGATCCGCGTAACTAGACGGCCGGCCCTACCCACGAGACACTGTAGCATAGCGGAGCATAGCAAGGCACTTGGCATGGCGTGAGAGTTGTATGTAAATGTGAAGTCATGGTTCACCGTATAGGTTCCTGCGCCTGGCGGGCATTGCTGCTCATCTCTGACCGCTGTTCTGCTGTTCTCGCGAGTGTCAACGGATCAGCGGCACTCTCACACTCACGCCACGTCCACGTCTGCGTCTGCGTCTGCGTCTGCCTTCTCTCACTCTACTCTACTCTACTCTATCTACTCTACTCTGCCCTCACTCCACTGTCACTCTCTTGCCATCTCTCCAATTTACGTTCCGCATTGAATTCAAATCCTGTCCTTTGGGTATTGTAATTGGGGCTGGTTTATTATAGAGCCGTTGGCCGTTGGGCAATTGCGCAGTCGATAGCCCCTGGGCCTCGCCCCTTGTCCCAGTTGGCGACCCTGGACCAACACCACCACCCACCCAATCCACTCAACCCGCCTCCTCCAACACACTCACCTGGTCTCTCAACGTCTCTCTCAGCTCTCTCCCTCTCTCCCTCTCTCCCTCTCTCCCCCTCTCACTCTCTCCAACACCTCGCTCATTGTCCATCTCGTCCTCGACACCATCCACTCTCCCTCCATCGCTGTCAACACCCGTCGCGCTCCCACCCACCCACCTTATTCCTGTAACGCCGCCCGATCTGCCGATGGCGGTGCACGCCCCGTCCGCGCCCGTGCCCGTGCCGGCGCCCGCGTCCCCATCCCATTCGACGCGCGACGACGACCAAAACTACCACACAGAAAACGGAGGCTGGATGTCCCCCTCTGCAGCGCGTAAGTACTCGCTCAAACAGTGCCGAGCCTCGGCAGCGCGTCTGGCTCGACGTCGACGCTAACGGACAGGCGCGACCTCGCCGCCGCGCATCAACCCCCAGTATCTCTTACACCACGGCGGCTCGGACGAACTTCTCCCCCCTCTCCCTCCCCACCTGCAGCGCCTGGCGACCGGCGAGGCAAACAGCGACGACGAGGAGGACTCAGACACGTCGGACGAAGAGTCGGACGCGGACAGCGACGACGAGTTTCAGGACGCCCGAGCCCGTTCCCGTACCCCTCCAGTCCCGCGGCAGACGGCATTCGCCTCCCTCTCCCCATCCCCACCCCCGCAACAACAACAACAACGCTCTCCGTCGCCCAGTAATGACAACGCACCGCGCCGCATCATGAAGAAGGTCTCGCAGGTGTTCCGCCGCGGCGACGACACGCCACGCGCCTCCACACCCCCACCCCCTGTCCCACCACTACCCCGCGAGGCAGCCAACCCTGCGCCACTTGCAGGTGCCAAGACTGCTGCTGCGCGCCTCGCTCCCAACGTCAACATGTCCCCGCAACGCCGTTCGCCCGTCATGCAGGGCCCGCCGCCGAGCCCGCCGTTAAGCGACGCAGGCGACGACGACCTCGGCACAGACTATGCGCCAAGCATCGCAGTGACAGAAGCAACAATCGACCTTCCCCCACCAAATCCGCAGTGGGCCGACGGCGCCCGGCCGGGAACCCCTGAGCGCACCAACGCACCGTTAATGCCCGTCACCGAGGCCGGCGAGTCGAAGCACGCGCTCGTCGACACGCCCCCGCCGTCGTCGTTCCAGCCCAACGGGCTGCAGGATGGCACGGCCGGGGTGGAGGAGGCAAACCGGGACCTGAGGGAAGTGGCGCAAGCCACTGGAGGGGATGGCTCTTCGGTTCGCGGGTCCAGTCGGGAGCGTCCTCCTTCTGCTCCCTACCTCGGCGTGACAAGTCAGCGTCGTGTCTCCAGTGGTTCGACGTCGAGCCGCGCCGGATCGCTGTCTATGGTCCGCAGTGGGAGATTGGCGCCCCAGCGTGACGTATCGCCCTCGCCTTCTCCCGCGCCAATGCCTGTCCCAGTGCCGACTGGCGCGCCCGCGGCGCCCTCGACCGTCATGCCCCCAGCCTCGTCCCCAGAAATGCGCGCCCAGCACCGCGCACTCCCGGCGATTGAGACAGGCGACGATCACCTCCGCCGCGCGCCGCCCACCGAGGCCATCTTCTCTGGCATGTTAAGCGAGTCACCCACCTCGTCGTCGCCCGGGTCTCCTCGGCCAGGGATGCAGCGCCGCAATACGAACCCCACCACGGCCACGCCATCACCACTCTCCGGGCGGCCATTGACACACTCGGTGTCGATATCCGGCCATGGCCCCTCGTCGTCCATGGGCAAGTACGACGACTTCAACTTAGCCCCGGACATTCTTGCGCAGGCCGACGTCATCCGGCGCGAGCGGTTAGAGCGCAGACAGAAGAAGATGAGCCTGCTCGTCACGTCGCCGCCTCCCGCACCCGCACCCGAGCTGGTTCCAACTGCGCCGTCCACCGCCACTCCCGTCGAGGCCAAGACGGCCGTCAAGCGCCGCGAGACCGAGGAGACCAAGGTGCTCGTGGGCAACCTCGTCGGCGAGGGACACCGCAACTATGTGCTCATGTACAACATGCTCACGGGTATCCGCGTCGCCGTGTCGCGTTGCCAGGCCAAGATCGGGCGGCCCCTCACCGAGGAGGACTACCTCTCGCGCCACAAGTACTCCTTCGACATGCTCGGTAACGAGCTCACGCCCTCGGCCAAGTACGACTTCAAGTTCAAGGACTATGCGCCGTGGGTGTTCCGTGAGCTGCGCGATAGCCACTTCCACCTCGACCCCGCCGACTACCTCTTATCTCTCACGGCCAAGTACATCCTGTCCGAGATTGGCTCGCCAGGCAAGTCGGGCTCGTTCTTCTACTACTCGCGCGACTACCGCTTCATCATCAAGACGATCTCGCACCGCGAGCACAACTTCTTGCGCTCGATCCTCAAGGACTACCACGAGCACGTGCGTGCGAA
>JAMALN010001298.1:0-11994 GCA_023630115.1 Cutaneotrichosporon sp. PK4640 | reverse complement strand
GCGTACCCCGCGCAGCCGCTGCTCGACGGGCACCGCCGCAACGTGTCGGGCTCGTACAGCGACGAGATGGGCCCCGGCCAGCCCGTGCGACAGGCGTACTCGGACCCCTATGGGGCGGGGGGCTTTGGCGCGCCCCGCTCCGACTGGGTCGACGAGACACGGTACAACGGCCGCGACCTCCGCGACGCAGACTACGAGCAGGGTCACGAGTACCGGTACGACGAGGGCGTGCCGCGCAACCAGTATGACCCGCGCGACGGCCGTTACGCGCGCCAGTAGGACTGTGAACACTGTCACTGTAACATAGAGTAGTGTACGTTATGAGGTCGTCCGACCGTACACCATGAGCCATGCATGAACATTCTAGACCGGGGTCATGGGGGGTGGCGGAGACGCAGCCTCGCTTCATTACACCTCGCTTCAGCTCGCTCACATGCAGTAGATACATAAACACCACGAAACCACAAAGACAGTATAGCAACCTACTCTTTCCTCGACACACCACGACCTCACGACGCTCTATCAACACGCCCGCTGCGTGTAAGTGCGCGCGCTCCGACGCCCCTAATCTCACAACACGTCGTTTGCTACACGAGCTACTCGTGCCCGTTGCCCGCGCCGTTCTGCTCGTGCGCGTGCCCGTTCTCCGTGTCGGGCCGCACGCCCCACTCGGGCCCCAGCATGAAGTTGGCGTCGCCCGTCGTCTCGTCCGCCAGCATCTTGGCCGACTGGTACCCCGCGACGGGGAGACGGAGGCGGCCCTGCGGTGTCGGCACGGTGTCCGGGAGGAAGCCGACCTGCTGCAGCGCGCTCGCCTGGTCCCTGGGATCAGCTCTCTTCCACGTACAGCTGCAGTCTGCGTCGCCAGAGCTGCGTCGCGAGAGTCTGCGTTGCGAGACCCCGCCCCCGCCGCACTTACCACCAAATGTGCTCGTGGAACAGCCGGTCGCCGCGGATGTTGACCACGGCCATCATGGGAAGCTCGATCTTGCGCCCCGTCGCCGGCACGCCGGGGAGGAGCCAGTCAATGACGCGGCTGTGTGTGCAGCTGTAGATGAACTCGTCGACGACTCTGTCGGCGCCCACGGTGCGCGAGACGACGAGCAGGTCTGCGTCCTCGGGGTTGCTGAAGATGAAGTGGTCGCGGTAGAACGAGGTGAGCTGCTCGCGCCCCACGCCGCCCGTCATCGTGGGCACGTGGTTGACGTACGGCTCGTCCTGGCGTCAGGCTGCCCGCACTGGGACTCCCGCACTGGGACTCACGACCATGGTCAGCATCGTCTTCTCGACGGAGCGGTCGACGAACTCGTAGTGCGTGTGCTCGTCCCAGATGGCCTCGAGGTCGAAGTAGGGCCCGTTGAGCTGCTCGCGCAGGAAGACGAGGGTGCGCGAGTGTGCGAGTGCCGCGTTGGGGGGCGAGTACGCCTTGGGCCCCGAGGAGGGCACGACAAAGTACGGCGAGTCGACGTCGTACTCGTGCACGCGGCAGTTGTCGGGGGGGTCGCGGCCGGCGTCGTGCACGATGCGCGCGGGGACATGCACGAGCATCGGGAGGTCGTCGCTGAACATGGCCGCGCCGTGGGACACGACCGCGACGATGCGCGGCATCGACGCCGACCCCGCGAGGATGGACGGCAGGGCGGACGGGTCGTACACTGCGGTCAGCGGGTGGGGGAGGTGGGGGAGGGGTGACTGCGGCACGACATGGGGGTAGTCACATCCCGCACCGACTCTCGCACCGATACGCTCGGAGAGGTTCCACAGTATACAGCCGGGCATTGTCGGGCACCGCCCTCGCGGATCACTCACCCAACACGGCATACGCGCCCTTGTTCTCGACAAAGTCTGCGTTCTCGAGCGCGGCAATGGCGGTGCTGAGGGCCTCGCTGACGTCGGTCCCGCCGTTGATGCGGGCGCCGACGACGGCGAACCCCTCCTCGGCCCATTTCTTGGCGGGCTCGGGGTCGAGCGGCGTCTTGAGCCCCAGGCTCTCGTGCGGGCGCATGCTGAGCCGGGGGGGCGGGACGACGATGACGCCCGGCCCGGTCCCGCGGTGCGTGAGGGGCGGCTGGAGCTCGAGCCCGTCCATCAGCGGTCTGGGGGGCGCGACGATGGGGTAGCGCGTGGGCAGCTCGGTGGGCTCGGAGCTGGGCGAGTGCCCCGCTGGGGAGGAGAGAGGGCTGTTGGCCATTGGGAGCGGGAGGGGGGTTGGAGGGATGGTTGAGGGAGGGAGCGGTGACGAGGGGTGAACGGGCGGCGTGGGAAATTATTAAGGTCGGGCGGGGAGGTAGCGAGTAGAGAGGAGGGATGATGATAGAATGATGAGGATGTGGGAAGTGGGTGTGGGGAGTTGTGTGCGGTGTGGTTAAGCTTGGCGCGTCATGCCTGCGGGGGTGGTGGACGACCCTGTTGACGTCCGAGGGCCGAGACTCTGGACAAGAGCTAGTTTACCACCGAGGTGGACGGCGAGGAGGAGAGGAGGAATGACGGAGATGGGGAGGGAGCTCTGCCTGACGTTTAGAGGAGTACATACATTTGTTGCGTTTGCACGCGTCACTGGAGCTGGACAAGGTTGAGAACAAGAACGGGTGGTGGTCGGAAGCAGCTTTGCAGCTTAGCAGGTGGTCTGTCAGCTGTCAGCTGTCAGCTGTCACCTGCCACCTGTCAGCTGTTCGGCCTTGACCGGGTCAGCTCTGCAGCTCCCATGCTGTCTCGGCATGGCTTGGGATGGCTGGGGTGGCTGGGGTGGCTGGGGTGGCTGCGAGTGGGCTTGTGCTGTGGGGGGTTAGAGTGTGCCTGGGCTCATGCCAGAGATCAAAATGCCGCCGGGGTGGCCCAAATACCCCACTCATCTCGCCCCTGACTGCGGGGGTGGGCGTGGCCTTTGTCCGGCGGACACGTCTCCGCCCAGCTGCCAGACACCAAGTACAGAGTGGGGCAGTAGGATCAGTTGGAGTGGGGCAGGAAAGGCTGGCCTCCACCGTCCATCGCTCGATCACTTCCCGAACCACACACTCATTCCACCATCACTCTTGGCCAGTGGCCACTTGTCAACACAAAACACCTTCCCGCATCCCAACTACTCACCCCCCACTCCCTTCGCGACACCATGCACAACCCCCACATCATCCTAGGCAGCCCCCTCATCGACCAGCGCCGCCCCCTCATCCCCGCCCCCGCCTCCCGCCCCGCCACGCCCCCGGCCTCCGCTCCCCCATCAGCGCCCGCCTCGGTCCCGAGACGCAACCTGACCGTCCCACAGCCGATACGGCCGTCGCGCCTCAACCCCTCCCCGCCGCCACACAGCCCCTCCCCGCTCCCCCCGCTGCCCAGCACCGCGCCCGCGCGCGGCCTCTCGCTCAGCCGACAGAGCTCGGAGAGCGCCGCCATCGAATCCGTCCCCCAGGAGATCAGGCAGTGCGTCGGTGTCCGCGTGCGCTAATCCAGCCCGCTGCAGGATGAGATTGACCGGCTGAGCGCAAAGTGCAAGGCGCACGAGCAGCGCTTTCGCTCCTCCAGGGTGAGTGGCGCGGCCCTCGGACGGACCACCTTGCCCGATGCAGACTAACCGCAGTCGTCGTTCGAGCACCGCGTTTTCTCCGAGTTCCCCTCCGTCCTCGGCCGTCTCGGCGACCTCGATGCGCGCGCAGAGGTGCGCTAGCTGAGACGAGTATAGCTGACAGCAGAAAGCCACCGCCGAGCTGTACGGCACGATGAACACGGCAGTGCCGGCCATGGAGGAGCGGTTACGCAAGTTAGTGAACGCGCGCGCCGATGACGTCAAGACGATGCACCGGCGCACGACGCCGTGGACCGACTTTGAGGGGGATCTGAACGTGCCGAAGCGCGCGCCAGTGTCGTCCAAACGCCGCAAGGGAATCGGCAAGATCGAGCGTGTGCGGTCGGGCGAGGAGGAGGCCGACGACTTCGCCACCCTCGCCAAGTTTGAGCAGATGGCCGACGAGGTCGAGGAGTACCTGCAGGACGAGCTGGCGAGACTCGAGCGCCAGATCGACCTCGAGAACCTCAAGCGCGCGGTCGGCTTCTGGAGTGAGTGGCGGTGTACACGCGCAGTTTGGGATGGGATCCGCTGCCCGCTCCGAAGCCTTGTCTTGGTCCGCGCTAACCGCAGCCATCCTCGGCGTCCTCGCCCTCATACTGGTCTACTACGTCGGGCACACCCTCTGGCGCACGGCGTGCAACGTCACCGGCTGGTGCAAAGTGTAACAACAGCATTGCCTACAGTTCTTGTCTAGAGCTTAGAGTCTACAAAGGTACGGACATTGTCTATAACGATATCATGTGCAGGGTATGTATAATGTGTACAACGGGCTACGCGTCGAGGAACTCGGCCCATAGCAGCGGGAGCGGCGCGCCGCACAGCTCGACCCACCAGCCCTCGTTGTAGCGCTGCGTCGCGAGCGCGCCGTCCAGCCGCTTCACGAGGTCAGGAAACGGTCCCCGCCGGGGCGCCCCCTTTCCCCGCTCCCCCATCAGCCACACGAGGAACAGCCCGCCCCCGCCCTCCTCCCACCCCCTCTCCCCCCGCCCCACGACCCACCCCGGATCGCCGAGATGTCCGGCGATGCGCACGCTATCCGCCACCGCGCCCATCAGCCACTCCGGCGCGCTGCCCTCCCCCTGGTGTCAGCCGCGCAAGACGGACCTCACATCGTGCTGTATCCACCGCGCCGCCTGGGCCAGCACTGCATCAGCGCCGTCTTCCGGGCACCCACCGAGCCCCTTGAGCGCGCGCACGTCCCCCTCGCGCGGCACCGCGATGCGCCCGGGCCCCGGCGTGCCCCCGATCTCGACGAGCACGTGCTGCCGCTCCCACTCGCGCGACGCGGACAGCCTCGCACGCGCGAGGCACAGGAAGTGGTACACCACGCCCACGGGGTCGGGGAGCGCGTCGGACACGGCGGCGCGCTGCCGCAGCGTGAAGGCCAGGGTGCCGGGCGCGAGGGCGGGGGGGAGGGCCGCGACGGGTGTGAGCGCCGGCGAGGAGGGCGTCGCGCCCGGCGCGAGGTAGTGCGTTTCCGGGGGTGGCTCCATGCTTGGGTATGTGGGCGGCAGTCGAGGAGGATACAGTTGGCGAGGGCTTAATAACCTTGAGTGCGTACGACAATTAAGGTGTGCTCCGCACCGCATGCCACATGACAGCGCGTGTCCCGTTTGAGTATTTTGTCGCACGGCCGCGGTAGCCGCAGCGGGACCGGGATGCCACCAAACACCAGGAACATCGGCTCGTGCCACTCGTCGCTGCTCGCTTGCTCGCAGTGCACCGCTGCATAATACAGTACTGAGCTCACCGCCACGACGAGCGGTGCCACAGCAGCTTAGTTGGCGCCGAGAGATCTGATCTCGTCAACATGCTTGCACCGCCTCAATCTGGCGCTGATCTGTGGGGTCCCCGCCTTATTCCATCCCCCTCGACGTGTCACGTGACGCACCGCTGACGTTGGCCGGCCCGGAATCCGACATTCCCAGACCACACCTCCCACCATGTCACGGCGCACCCCGCCGCACTCCGTCTCCGCGTCCGACATGAGCACGCCGAGCCCCGAGCCCCCCGCGGCTGCCTCTGCGCGGGCTCCCCCTCCGCCTCCCCCGCCCACCAAGAAATCCCCCCTCTCCGCCCTCGTCCTCCTCCTCGCCCTCGGCGCGTCCTACCTCGCCCTCCAGGCGACGCCCCTCGCCCCGTACATGCCGGGCAACGAGGCGGCGCGCGGCGTCGCGGACCTGCTCGACGCGCTCCTCGGCCTCGGCTCCGAGACCCAGGGGCACGCGGACTTTGGCGACGGGCGCAAGCTTACCTGTCCCAAGGCGTTCGCGAAGCCCACGTCCAAGGCGCTGTACCACGTCAACGTCAATCTCGGGAACGGGGGGTGAGTGGGGCATAGACAGAGCTGACGGCAGCCCCGAGCCCGACCTGAGCGGGGGCATGATCCCGAACGTTGGCGTGCCGTTTGGCATGACGCGGTGGACGGCGCAGACGCGCCTCAACTGTGCGTGAGATCTTGTTTTGGCTAATGCAGACGTCTCGATGTGCCCGTACAACCAGACGGATAGCCGGGTGCACGGGTTCATCGGGACGCACCAGCCCGCGGTGTGGATGGGCGAGTCGGGGCCCGTGCAGGTCGCCGTGGGGCTCGGGGCGGTGGTTACGGACTTTGAGAAGCGCGGGCTCGACTTCGCGCGCGCGGACGAGTACGCGAGCCAGAACTACTACTCCAACATCCTGCGGAGCCGGCACGGGAACATCGAGGCCGAGATGGCGGCGAGTGAGTGCCCCGTATTCTGAACTGACCCAGCCTCGCGCGTCGGGCACCTCCGCTTCACCTTCCGGCCTGAGGACACGGCGGCGCCGTTCGTCGTGGTGGACGCGTCGCGCGTCAGCGCGGTCACGAGCAACCCCGCGAACGTGTCGCTGCCCCTCGGCCACGTCGAGGTGGACTTTGGCGCGCACGAGATCTCCGGCTGGAACGACGAGCGGCAGGACCACATCCTCGTCGGCGACGAGCTGCCCGCCAAGGGGTTCAAGGGGTACTTTGTCGCGCGGTTCTCGGCGCCGTTCGAGAAGGCGGGCATCTCGCACGCGGGTGAGATCGAGGACGCCCACGCGGGCGACGGGACGGTGCTCTCGGCGTTCGTGACGTTCGCGCGGGGCACCCCCGGTGTCGACGTGCGCGTCGGCGTGTCCTTCATCTCGGTGGAGCAGGCGCGCCGCAACCTCGACCACGAGGTGCCGGACGGGCAGAGCCTCGAGGCCACCTCGGTCGGCGCGCGCGAGGAGTGGGCCGCCAAGCTCGACCTCCTGTCCGTGCAGGGCGCCTCTGCGTCCAACCTCACGGTGCTGTACACGGGCTTCTCGCGCACCCTCGTCTACCCGTACGAGGTCCACGAGAACGCGGGCACGCCCGACGACCCCGAGTGGCGCTACTACTCGGGGTACCTGGACGCCGTTGCCGAGGGGCACAGCTACTCGGGCTACTCGATCTGGGACACGTTCCGGGCGACGACGGCGTGGCAGCTCCTCGTGGCGCCGGAGCGCGTGCCGGCCATGATCACGAGCATGCTCCAGGACTATACGCAGGGCGGGTGGCTGCCGATGTGGAAGAACATCGTAGAGACCAACATCATGGTGGGCACGCACGCGGACTCTGTCATCGCGCAGGCGATGAGCGCGGGCGTGACGGCCTTTGACTGGGAGACGGCGTGGGCCGCGGTGCGCAAGGACGCGTACACCCCGCCCGAGCGGGACACGGAGCTGCGCTACTTTGACCGGGAGGAGCACACGCCGCAGGAGGTGCGCGCCGGCCTGACCGAGTACATGGCGCGCGGGTGGGTCGCGGACGACCTGCACTCGGAGGCGGGGTCGCGGACGCTGGACTACGCGTACGACGACCACGCGGCGGCGATCGTCGCCGCGCACGTCGGCGCGACGAAGGACGCGAAGCACCTCGAGAAACGCGCGCAGAACTACCGCAACATCTGGAACAACGCGACGGGGTTCATGGAGGCGCGCAGGGCGGACGGGAGCTGGGCCGGCGACTGGGCCGGCTGGACCGAGGGCGACCACTGGGCGTACTCGCTCACTGTGATGGTGCGTCCTGGCATGCAGCTTGTATCGGGCTGACCCCAGCACGACGTCCCGGGCCTCATCGAGCTCATGGGCGGCGATGCCAAGTTTGTCGACTTTATCGATCGGCACTTTGACGGCGGGCACAACCTGCACACGAACGAGCCGAGCCACCACATTGTGAGTTGCGAGGCGGCCGCTGGAGAGGGGGGGGGGGGAGCTGACCCCAGCCGTACCTCTACTCGTTCGGCGGCGCGGCGCACAAGTCGCAGCACTGGATCCGTACGGTCGGCGAGAACGAGTACGACCACAGCGCCACCGGGCTCAGCGGGAACGAGGACTGCGGGCAGATGAGCGCGTGGTACCTGTTCAGTGCGCTGGGCTTCTACCCCCTCGACCCGGCCTCAGCGACGTACGTGCTCGGTGCGCCGTTCTTCGACCGCATCGAGCTGCGCCTGCCGCGCGCGTACACCCCCGGCCTGAGTAATGCGATCACGGTCGTCGCGAAGGGCGCGAGCGCGGGACGGAAGTACGTCAGGGGCGTCACGGTCGATGGGAAGGCGCAGGGGCTCGTGATTGCGCACGCGGCGCTCAAGGACGGCGCGAGCGTCGAGTTTGAGATGGCGGACACGCCGCAGGCCTGGCCGGGGAAGAAGTAGAGATCAGGCATCGTAGATCTAGATGCAAAGTCATGCCCAGAGCGGGATGGGGCGCTGCCGACTCACGCGACAGACCGCCACGCCGCGAGGATGTGTGCCACACGCCCGACCCGGGCCCACACCTGGGCTCGCGGTCTCCGTCCCGGGCGGTACTTCATTCATGTGTCTATTTACTTGACTTCACTTCTTCCTGTCCATGTTTCCTTCGAGCTAGCACGCCGGGCCTAGTAGTCCTGGCGGCCGCCGTAGCCCTGGCCACCCTGCTGGCCGAAGCCGCCCTGGCCCGAGCCGTACTCGTCGCGGCCGATCCCGCTGCCGCCAAACTGGTTGTCGTCGCGGCCGCTGCCCTGCTGGCGCCCGGAACCGTACTCGTCGCGGCCGACGCCGCTGCCGCCGAACTGGTTGTCGCTGCCGAGGCCACCGCCGACGCCCTGTCGGCCCGAGGCGTCGTTGTCGCGGCCGCCGAGGCCGCCGCCCAGATCGCCCTGGCGGCCCGACGAGCCGTAGCTGTCGTCGTCGCGGCCGCCGAGGCCGCCGAGCCCCTGCTGGCGGCCCGAGGAGCCAAAGCCGTCGTCGTCGCGGCTGGAACCGAAGCCGCCCGTCTGGCGGCCCGACGAGCCGTAGCTGTCGTCGCGGCCGCCGAGACCGGTGCCCGACGAACCGTAGGTGTCGTTGTCACGGCCGCCGCCGAGACCGCCGGTGCCCGACGAACCGTAGCTGTCGTTGTCACGGCCCGAGGAACCGAAGCCGCCGGACTGGTTGCCCGAGCCGTAGCTGTCGTTGCCGCCGAGCCCGCCCTGGCGTCCCGAGCCATACGAGTTGTCGTGGCCGCCGAGGCCGGTGCGGCCGGACGAGCCGAAGGAGTCGTCGCGGCCGGAGCCGAAGCCCGAGCCCTGGTTGCCGCCCTGGTTCGAGCCGTAGCTGTCGTTGCCGGACTGGGGTTAGTCTGGATGGGGGGTGGAGTGATGGGTGGAAGGTGTGGCCGACGAGGGCTGGGAGGTGGCAGCGTGGAGGTGGGGCGACTCACGCCCGCCTGGCCCGACTGGCCGTACTGGCCGCCCTGCTGGCCGTGCTGGCCGTGCTGGCCCTGCTGGAGCTTGTCCTCCACGGTGTTCTTGATCTTGTCGAGAAGCTGGTGTCAGCTGCCACAGGGATGGACCTCACGCCGGACATGTTGCTGGTGGTTTGGGAGAGGGGGATGGGCTAGCGAGGGAGAGCTTATATCCCAACGCGGGGGTGTGGGTGAGGTGAGAGGGTGCGAGAGAGTGGCAGGCGATGGTGTGCTCGCGTGTGCCATCCGATGACGCGCAGTCGCCACGCCATGCCCCCCGTCTCGCCGCTCTGGCTCTGGGGTAGCGGGGGCAGCTCTGGCGCTGCTGCCTGGGATGACTGGGTGGCTGCGCTTGATCGGCGGCTCGCCTGGAATAGCTGCGAGTGCCAGGCTGCGCCCCGGGTGCTGCGCCTGATCGACATTGGGCCGCGGCAACGTGCGCTGCAACGTGTGTGCTTTCGCCGTCGCTAGCGCTACGTGTGACGTCGGTCCGATCGCGTTCCCCTCGCAAGCAGATCTCATGGCCCTCCTCGCTCGCGGTCACTTGCGCCTGTCGGCCTGATGGATGGGGCTTCCCTGCCACCTACTGCCTGGGGGCCTGTCACGCTGCGCTTGCTGCCTCGGCTCGCGGCCGTCCTGCGGCTGCGTGCTGTACCTCATGCAGCGCAGGTATGCAGCGTGGGACGGCGTGTCGCGGATGCCAGAAACGAGGCCCAAGTGGCCGATGACGCACCGTGACGACGGCATGGGAAATGCAGGCACGTCTCCTGTCGATCGCGGCTTGGGCATGGGGCCAAGGGGGATCACCCCGCCACAATGCACGTTCATGGCGCAACGATGGCGCAACGTGTCTGCAGGCAGCCACAATAACCTCAGCCATGCAGCTTGCAGGGGGAGACATAAAGCGCGCTGGCTCAGACTCTCACCCGTCACCGTGTCTCCCGCTGCCCTGTTCGCTCGCTCGCTGTCCCCCGACCGCTGCCCCCGCACTAACCATGAGCACATAACATCCCTGTATAATAATCTAGTGCCCGTACAAACATCAAGAGTCTCCAGTTATCAACAGACCAGACCCGGCACGCCGGCCGGACCACACCCCAGTACTAGATACAAACAACAGAACAGCTCCCGCTCCCATCTCCCCCCCGTCCGTCATTGTCAAGGCGACATGGCAAACATGGGCCCGGGGGACTTGGATCCCTCGGACGTGGGCGGTGTGGGCGTCTGGATCACGGCCGGCTTGGTGTCGTGCGTAGAGCGGCGCTCCACGAGGCGTGCCTCAGGATCTTCAAAGCCGGCCTGGAACCCAAACTCGAACACCTCGGCGTTCCGCCATCTCTGTAATGTCAGCGGAACCTCGTGGAATGCGGGCGGAACAAGGACGCGTCCATTTGCCATCACTCTACTACTCACCCGCGAAGAGTGGTGCCCGTCGACAATGTAGCGCAGAATATCGCCGTGTGCAACCACTGCGCGTCAGCATGCTTCTTGGCGGCGAAAACCAAACGGCCAAACGTCCAAACCAAAGCGCCACACGCTGCCAAACGCATGCCAAACAGCATTTGGCAGCGAGTGGAGGGCATGCCAAATGGCCCAAACCCTGCTCTGGCCTGCCGACGATCGCGCGCTCGGACGGGCGCGTGATTGGCTCGTGCGTGCCACTGCCGCAGCCACCCTTGGCCTCGCCCCCACGCCATGCACAAGGCCCAGATCGCCGCGACCAGATTTTTCGTGTTACTCACAGACAATCTCCTGCTCGGGGCGCTCGCGCAGCCACTTCCTCACGAGCTCGGCGCGCTCGGCCGCACGCTCCGGGTCAAAAATGCCCTGCTTGGACGCGTAGTCGGGCGACAGGCCCGTAAAGTCGAGGTCGGAGAACATGCCATCCATCGAGCTCGCGAGCTCCTCGCGCGGGTGCAGCGGCGTGTCGCATGGGAGGCTGAGGTCAGCCAGTGCTCGGTGTTCGGCGTGATGGGTGGCTGCGGTGGCTCGCCGAGTGATGGGGCCAGCTGGGCCTGGGTTGGGGGGCCGGAGAAAAAATTGAGGCCGCAAAGGATGCCACGCTCCGTCCGTGTTCAGGCATGCGGAACCCCACCCGAGGGTCCCACCCGGGCACCCTCCGCCCGCCCGAGACGCGATGACTCACTCCTCGACCTCCTGTGCAATGTCGAGCAGGACGACCTTTTTGCCCTCCGCCTCTAGCCTGCGCTTGAGGTTTGGGAAGGCGATGAGCGTCGTCTCCATCGTGCGCCGGAGCTGGCCGTGAGCGGATGCACGGGGGTGCAATCATACTGGGGAGGTCACGAGGAGCTCGGCTGTTCCTTGGAGGCTGGCGACGGTCTCGTCCATGAGACGTCCGGCCTGGCGGCGCCCAACGGGCGTCAATGATGGGTCGTGGACTGCATGTCAGTGGGTGTTAGCGGTGGATTGCGTACTGGACCAGTCGCTGAAGACACTGCACGTCAGCCTCTGATGCTCTGATTGTTGATGCGAGATCGTCGCGTGCCGCCTCCCAGAATTGGGTGGCGCGTCGAATACTCACTTGTGCTCTGCCTGTGCGTGACGCACGAGGAAGATGCGTTTAGAGGTCGGGCAGCTCGACATCGCGGGGGGATGCGGTGGTCGTGGTGGCTCGAGGGGGGGGGGGGGGGGAGAGTGGATGGATGCAAGAAGGAGTAGTGGTGTGGTGTGGTGTGGGTGTG
>JAMALN010001282.1:0-11978 GCA_023630115.1 Cutaneotrichosporon sp. PK4640 | reverse complement strand
CGCGTCACCGTCGGCACGGGGCTGGTCACCTACCCGCGCGTGCTGTTCCTCGACGAGCCGACGTCGGGCCTCGACTCGGCCTCGGCGCGCGAGGTCGTCTCGTCCATCCGCCGCATCGCGCAGGCCGAGGGCATCATCGTGATCGCGACGATCCACAGCCCGTCCGTCGACACGCTCCAGCTCTTCGACCAGATGATGGTGCTCGCCAAGGGCCGGACCGCGTTCCGCGGGACGCTGGCGCAGGCTGCCGCCCGCTGCACCGACATCGGGCACCCGATGCCCGCGTTCCAGAACCCCGCGGACCACCTGCTCGACCTCGTGGCCTCCGACTTTGGGGAGGACAAGACGCCGGTCATCGAGGCGCTGTACAACGCCCAGCGGGCGGTGGAGGAGAGCGACCGCGCGGCGGAGAACGGCCGCACCGAGACGCCGCAGGAGATCGTGATCACCAAGAAGCCGCTCACCCACGACCTCAAGGTCGTCGGCGTGCTCTGCGAGCGCACCGTCCTCAACTACTCGCGCAACCTCCTCGCCTACGGCGTCCGCATGGGCATGTACATCGGCATGGGGCTGATGCTCGCGACGATCTGGATCCGCCTCGGCGACTCGGACGGCAAGATCAACGACCGGCTGAGCGTGCACTTCTTCGCCGTCGCCTTCCTCGCGTTCATGAGCGTGGCCGGCATCCCGGCCTTCCTGGAGGAGCGGTCCGTGTTCATCCGCGAGCGCCGCAACGGCCTGTACGGCCCCACGCCGTTCCTTATCTCCAACACGCTCGTGTCCATGCCCTTCCTCTTTGCGTGCACCCTCTTCTTCTCCCTCATCGTCTACTGGGCCATCGGGCTGCACCCGGGCGCGGGGCACTTCTGGCGCTTCCTGTCGTTCCTGTTCCTCGCGATCATCGTCGCCGAGGCGCAGGCCCAGCTCATCGCCGGCGCCGTGCCCATCTTCATCGCGGCGCTCGCCCTCTCCGCCTTCGTCAACGGCTTCTGGATGTGTGTCCAGGGCTACTTTATCCGCGCCCGCTCCCTCCCCCGCTTCTGGTACTACAGCTTCGTGAGTTGCCAATCAGAGCCCCGCTGACCTCAGCACTTCATGGACTACCAGACGTTCTCCTTCGAGATCCTCGCCAAGAACGACCTCCTCGGCGAGGTCTTCAGCTGCAACACCGGCGTCCTTCCAGACGGCTCGTGCCAGTGCACCTACCCCCCCTCGGCCGCGACGATCGCCGAGTTCGGCCAGTGCAAGGTCTCGGGCGCCGACGTCCTCCAGTACCTCGGGTACGGCGGCATCCCCGTCGGCGGCTACGCCGGCATCCTCGTCGGCATCTTCATCCTGTACCGCGTGTTCCTCTGGGCCCTCCTCAAGATCCGTCGCTAGTTGGATGTGTCGTGGTACTAGAGAGCTGTATAAAACCTAAAACCCGAGTTGATCCAGACTCTGCATGTATTTCGTGGTATCATCGTGGTATCAGCGAGTGGCAGTGCATGGCAAGTGCCACACCAATGTGGATCAGTTTCGGCCAGGTGGCCAATGATTGCCGGTGTGTTGAGTGCGTGCCCGGTGCGAGGGAGTGGCGATCAACTGATGGGACCTGGCGCCAACTGATGGCTGATGCGCTGATGGGCTCCATCACCGGGTGGCGTCTGTGTGCAGCCATGTTGTGGTGGTGAGGCGACAAGGTCAGTGAGCTGCGAGCAGTGGCCTCCAGAGTCAGGTCATGCTCTACTGCACTTGCCACTCTTGGCTCCGATGCTGCTTTACACCGCTCTGTGCGCGGCCTGCGGTCTGCCCGCCCCCCGCTGCGCACCTGGAGATGTCTTGGTTGCTCGTGTGACGCCATGGCTCCTTTGACCAACTGTCCCCTCTGCTCGTGTGGGACCAGGCCCAGAATTTTTCGACCTTGCCACTCCTTTACATTTTGATTCCGCCCCAATAGCAACTCCTGCTTAAAACCTAATACTCACGTGACCTGCATGTTAGGTCCAATTTTGAATGTGACAAAATCCGGGGTGGTCGGTGGACCGCTAGAGCGCCCGCTACCAGACAAGGTGTTGCTGCTACCCACTTCCCGTCAACCCCTCTGATAACACCTCCTCAAAACAGGCCGCAAGTGACCAGGGAGGGTCCTCGCCGCCGCCGACATGGCCCAGACTATTGCTCCGACGCCCCCTTCGCCGCTCATCCTCTCTGAGCCCGACACGTCGCCTGGCCCCTTCGAGGGACCAGAGAAGTGAGTCCTTCCTTCTCGTGGGGTGGAAAAGGGCTGACAGCAGGTTACTTGAGGTCTGGTTCGCGCCCACGCCCGACGCTCTTGTCGGCACCGCGGACCATGGGTCGCCTCTCTCCTCCCCCGTTGCCAACGGCAATGGCGTAAGCAACGGCCACAGCGCCAACGGCAGTGCCCGCCGCCGCGCGGGCGTCTCCTCGAACGGTGAGCCCTTCCAGGGCCTCCGCACCGTGCCCCGTGCAGTGTGGGAGGAGATGCTCGACATTGTCAAGTGCAAGGTCCTCAGCGTCATCGAGGGCGACGAGCTCGACAGCTACCTCCTCTCGTAAGTCCATCCAATCCGACTCGGACGAGGTCAAACTTCCCGTTCCGCGCCGCCCGTGTCAACACTTGCTCACATGACAGCGAGTCGTCCCTCTTCGTCGCTCCCCATGTCGTCATCCTCAAGACTTGCGGCACTACCCTCAACCTCCTCGGCCTGAACCGCATCCTCGAGATTGCCCTCGAGTACTGCGGCTTCAACAGCGTCTACCGGTGAGTCCGCTTCGAGTGCCTGGGGCGTGGGAAGGAAGGTGGACCAGGCGCACCCAAACACGCTCAACCGCGCCTCGCTGCGCATCCACCGCGGATTCGTTTGCACGCATCCATACCGCCCGTTTAGCGACGCGGACGCCCTCTACTGCTCTTTAGCGACGCGGACGCCCTCTCGCACCGCAGAGTCGCCACCGTGACTACACTCGGGCGGCAAAAACGCGGGGCTCGGTCGGAAGTGATCAAGGCCCTGCAGCCACCGTGCAGCGACGCACGGGCCACGCGAGCAATGAGCGCCCAGACCAGTATGCTGATCCTCCAGCTGCTTCTACTCTCGCAAGTCGTTCTTCTTCCCCGAGCGCCAGCAGGGGCCGCACCGCGACTGGACCGAGGAGGTCAAGTTCCTCGACAATGTGTTTGGTGAGTGTGCCTTGCATCTCGGGGCCCAGGCCCCATACCGACCGATTGTGGCATGCCCACCCTGGCCAGTCACCACCTGCCACAAAAAAGTGCACCCCGCTGACTCGCAAGGCAACGCCGGTTCCGCCTACACTGTTGGTCCGATTAACCGCGACAACTGGCTGCTCTACATTACCGGGGCGAACCCCGTCGCGCTCGCCCCCTCTGGGCCCGAGAGACCACTCGCCCTCCCACCACCCTGCTCTGGGGCACCCGACCAGACGCTCGAGATCCTCATGTCGCACCTCACCCCGGCTGGTGCTGCGCCATTCTTCCTGCCCGAGCTCCCGGCTGGTGCGGCGCCCGAGTCGCGCTCTGGCCACGAGCTGGGCGCGGACATCTCGGCCCAGCTCGGCATCGACACCCTCTTCCCCCAGAGCGAGACCATCCTCGACAGCTTCGGCTTCGAGCCGTGCGGCTACTCTGCCAACGCGGTTGTCGGCTCGGGTCTCAACTGCAGCAAGGGCGACGGCGGTTACTTTACTATCCACGTCACGCCCGAGGACGGCTGGTCGTACGCCTCGTTCGAGTGCAACGTGCCGCTCCCGCTGAGCCCCAACGACCCCAGCGGGCGCCCGGACATGCCCTCGCTCATCCGCCGCGTCGTCGATATCTTCCAGCCCAACCGCCTCACCATCACGCTCTTCGTCTCGACGGGCGAGGACTCGCCCGCCGCCGCCGCCCCGGCGACCAAGGTCATCGGCGCCGACCTCTTCGATGGTGCCTTCACCCGCAAGGACCGCATCGTCTACGAGTTTGAGGGCTACGACCTCCTCTTTGCGTGCTTCGAGCGCCGCGGCTGGACCCCGCCACGCTCGCCCAACGCGAACAACAAAATCACCCTCCTCCCATGACAAGGGGGACGCGAGGGGACACTGCCAAGCCGCAGCTCATCGGGCTGCACCTAAGACGGTCCAAGCACGGTCATTACGCACCACCAGACGAGAAGGAGGGAGGGGGAGTGATACCCATAACTAGACGCCCCGGGGGGAAACCGCAAGCCTGGGTACTACTGAACAGGCTCGCACCCAAACCGCGTCCTACACGGCACCCCCACGTCGTAGACGCCTCTCGGGGTAGATATTCGCGGCTGCTGTAGCGCAGCCGCATCGGTTGGGATGTACTCTTGGTACGACTCGGCGAGCTCGGCGATCACTGACAAGGGGTGAGGGCAGCGAGCGCAACGAGGTGGCACAGAGGAGCGACGGTAGCGACTGAGAGTGGGAAAGAGCTGAGACAAAGGAGACAAGAGATATTAGTGGAAAGGGGAAAGAGGAAGAAGGACGCAACTTGGAGACAGCAAACGGATGCAACATCGTCCTTCAGCTAGTTGTCTAATCCGTCACCAGTGACGCTACATCACCAGACCATGCTCTAAGGTGTACAACAGTCTATGCTACGATGCGATGGCCTCACACCTTGGTCAGGCGGACGGCGATGGTCGCCCGCCGCGTCTCAATCTCGTCGACGACCCGCTTCGCAATGTCCTTCCACACCTTGGACGACGTCGTGGCGTTGTACTTGTCGAGGAGGGGGAACTCGTCCTTGTTCTCCTCGGCCGCAGCCTCCTTGCCCTCGTCCGTGTCTGCGCCCGGAATCTCGCCCTTGGACACGGCGTCGAGCAGCTTGACAAGCTGCGTGTCGATGGGCACGCGCCCGAGGAACCCGATCCCCTGCTCCTCGGCGAGGCGCTCCCCGCCCCCCGAGCCGAACAGGTCGCTGATCTCGTCGCAGCACGGGCACACGTACCCGGCCATGTTCTCCACCAGCCCGAGCACCGGCAGCGCAAGCTTGCGCGTAAACGAGATGGACTTGAGGGTGTCGTTGAGCGCCGTCTGCTGCGGGGTCGAGATGACCACGGCGCTCGGGGTCGTCGGCCGCTCCGCCGTGGGCGTGAACAGCGGGTGCAGGTGCGTGAGGAGGGAGATGTGCTCGTCCGACGTGCCCGGCGGCGTGTCGACGACCAGGTAGTCGAGGTCGCCCCACCGCACCTCGGAGAGGAACTGGCGGATCATGCCGTCCTTCTTGGGGCCGCGCCAGACGATCGAGTCGCCCCGGTCCTTGAGGAGGAAGCCGATGCTCATTACGCCCAGCCGCCGCTCGCGGTCCACGTAGACGGGCACCCAGCCCGCCGAGGACTGGTGCACCGTCGCGCCGGGGATGTCGAGGCCCACCATGCGCGGGAGGGAGGGGCCCGTCAGGTCCAGGTCGAGCAGGCCCACGCGCGTCCCCGGCGACTGGTTTAGCAGGGAGAGCGCCAGCTGCACCGACGAACTCGACTTGCCGACCCCGCCTGCTGTCAGTTGGCTTCCGGCAACCGAGCTCACCCTTGCCGGAGATGACGATGATGATGTTCTTGACGGACGCGAGGCGGCGTGACACGGGCGTCTCGAGAGCTTCGGCCATGGTTGATAGTTGTTGAAGATGTCGGAGATGGCAGATGCTTGGTCATGGCCATCTTGGACTTTCGGGAAACTTAATTGAGCCTCCCACAAATTCGCCACCCATTCGATTCATCATACACTCGATGATCTCGGCTCTCTCTCGACTACACTCTCGCTCTCGTCAGCACATAAAAGCGCATCCGCGGTGCTGCTTCGCGTCAGACTGCTCTTCTTGCACCTAACGACGCCCCCGCATCGCCACCAAACTCGTCGACTGGCGCGAGCATCGCCGAGCGCAGCAGGCTTCTGCATTCTTCGCCGCGGGCGCACAAACACAACTAGTTCGCCACCATGTCGCACATCGGCACGGTCAAGTCGATCCCAAAGGAGCACCGCTATGCCTTCCTTAACATGAAGGCACCGGCGTCGTACGTCGCTGGCCTGGGCCGTGGCGCCTCCGGCTTCACGACGCGCTCCGACATTGGTCCGGCGCGCGAGGGGCCCAGCGAGGAGACGGTGCGCGAGGCGATGGCCAAGCGCGGCGAGGAGATCCCCGACCCCGACCAGTTCCAGGACCCCGAGAACGAGCGCAACCTCTTCGCGGGGACGGTGTACGAGGCCGACGACGAGGAGGCGGACCGCATCTATGATTCCGTGGACGAGCGGATGGACCAGCGCCGCAAGAAGAGGCGAGAAGCGATGGAGGCCGAGGTCGCCGCCAAGGAGCGCGCAAACAACCCCAAGCTGCAGACGCAGTTTGCGGACCTGAAGCGCGGGCTGTCCGAGCTCAAGGACAGCGACTGGGCCGCCATCCCCGACGCCGGCAACATGACCGGCAAGCGGCGGAAGGCCAACCTCCGCCTCGAGGAGAACCAGAACGGGCGGACATATGTCGTCTCCGACTCGGTTATTGCGGGCCAGCTCGCGCGCAACGAGATGGTCAGCGACCTCGACGCGCAGGAGGGCATGCAGACGCCTGCGACGGATGGCACCATGACCGACTTTGTGTCGATTGGTAACGCGCGCGACAAGGTGTTGTCCCTCAAGCTTGACCAGGCGTCTGCGGACGCGACCGGCGGTACATCCACCAGCATCGACCCGAGCGGGTACATGACCGCGCTCAACAGCCAGGTCCTGCAGTCGGATGCGCAGATCGGCGACATCAAGCAGGCGCGCCAGCTGCTCCAGAACTTGATCCTGAGTAACCCCAAGCACGCGCCCGGCTGGATCGCCGCCGCGTCGCTCGAGGTGCACGCCAAGAAGATGGTCGCGGCGCGCAAGATCATCGCTGAGGGCTGCGAGAAGTGCCCGAAGAGCGAGGACGTGTGGTTCCACGCCGCCGAGCTCAACACAGCCGACAACGCCAAGCGGATTTTAGCGCGCGCCGTCGAGCACGTGCCCACGTCGGTCAAGATCTGGCTTAAGGCAGCGTCGCTCGAGGCAGACATCAACGCCAAGCGCCGCGTGCTCCGCAAGGCCCTGGAGTTCATCCCCAACTCTGTGCAGCTATGGAAGGAGGTGGTCAACTTGGAAGACGACCACGAGGATGCGCGTATCCTCTTGACCCGTGCTGTTGAGGTCATTCCCAACTCGGTCGAGCTGTGGCTCACCCTTGCCCGCCTCGAGACGCCCGCCAAGGCGAAGCAGGTCCTCAACTCGGCGCGCCAGAAGATCCCCACCTCGCACGAGATCTGGATCGCCGCCAGCCGCGTCGCCGAACAGACGCCGTCCGCCGTTGCGGGCGTCAAGACGGAGGAGGACGACCCAGAGGCACGGAAGAAGCTCGCACTGCAGGTCGACCGCCTGATGAAGAACGCCGTGTCGTCGCTCCGCAAGCACCAGTCGGTTCTCACGCGCGAGCAGTGGCTCCAGGAGGCCGAGAAGTGCGAGCAGGACGGCAGCCCCCTCACCGCCCAGGCCATTGTCAAGGCCACCGTCCATCTCGACGTCGAGGAGGAGGACCGGCGGACGGTGTGGCTCGAGGACGCCGAGCGCGCCGAGCAGGGCGGGTTCTACGAGGTCGCGCGCGCTATCTACGTCGTGCTCATCGAGAACTTCCCCAAGTCGCCCAGCGTGTGGCGCAAGGCGGCCGAGTTCGAGAAGGCCCACGGCACGCCGCAGGCAGTGCAGGACATCCTCATGCAGGGTGCGGAGCACTGCCCGACGGCCGAGGTGCTCTGGTTAATGGCCGCCAAGGAGAAGTGGGTGGGTGGCGACGTGGTGGGTGCGCAGAAGATCCTGGAGAGCGCGTTCAAGGAGAACGAGGACTCCGAGTCCATCTTCCTAGCCGCCGCCAAGATTGCCGCCGAGACGAACGAGACGGGCGCGGCCCTTCAGATTCTCGAGAAGGCTCGCTCGCAGGCCAACACCGACCGCGTCTGGATGAAGTCGGCCATGCTCGAGCGCCAGCTCGGCAAGCTCGACGACGCGCTCAAGACGCTCGAGGAGGCCATCAAGAAGTTCCCCAAGTTCGAGAAGCTGCACATGATCCGCGGGCAAGTGCTCGAGCAGAAGGGCGACATTCCCGGCGCGCGCGCGGCGTACGCGCAGGGGTGCCGCGAGTGCCGCAACTCTGTGCCGCTGTGGATCCTGGCTGCCCGCCTCGAGGAGAAGGCCGGTGTTGTGATCAAGGCCCGCTCGCTGTTAGAGAAGGCGCGCCTGCACAACCCCAAGAACGACCAGCTGTGGGCGGAGAGCATCAAGATCGAGGAGCGGGCTGGCAGCCCGCAGCAGGCCAAGGCCGTGCTCTCTCGAGGTAAGCACACCGAAGCGAGCCGGGGCAAGTTGCTGATGTCCAAAGCGATGCAGGAGTGCCCGACGTCGCCGACGCTCTGGGCGATGGCGATCTTCATGGAGAATCAGCAGCAGCGCAAGGGTCGCTCGGTGGACGCGCTCAAGAAGGCGGGCGAGCACCCGGTCGTCATCGTCGCCGTCGCGCGCCTGTTCTGGCTCGAGCGCAAGGTCGAGAAGACGCGCGCGTGGATGCGCAACGCGATCACGGCGGACAAGGACTGGGGCGACGCGTGGGGCTGGTGGCTCAAGTTTGAGCGCGAGTACGGCGAGCCCGAGCGGCAGGAGGCCGTGATCCGCGAGGCCGAGGCCGCCGCGCCGACGCATGGCCCCGTGTGGCAGGCGACGGCCAAGGACCTTGCCAACGTCGGTAAGTCGACGCGCGAGATCCTCGAGCTCGTCGCCAACAAGGTTGAGTAGACGTAGAGCATGCATGGGTAGTTAGGCAGTGATGACCGGGCGGCGGACGGTAGTACTGGTACTAAGGACGTTCATGTCGGTTTCAGGGACGGACGCGACCAGCCATCTCAACATTCGCGCCTGGCTTCAGTGCTCTCATCCATCTTCCACTTCTCTTGTCTCCATCCACCTTCACGCCAACATCCACATCCACATCCCCCTGTTCACCCCCGCCGTCGCCTGACCGTCCTCCTCTTCGCCCGCGGAACCCACGCACACGCACACGTTCGCGCCCCGACGCGTCTGGCTTCTTCGCCTCACCTTCCTCGCACCCCCCTTCCCTCACTACCCCACCACATGATGGCGCGCACATCAGCCATCAGCGGCCGCGCACCGGACGCAGGCGCGCGGCAGGTCAAGCAGACCGCGCGGCGCAGTACGGGCGGCAAGGCGGTCCAGCGTCGTGAGTCATTCTCCCCGCATGCGGCAGCGCGCGACTCTACAGCTGCCATCCATCACGCTCCCCTCCCTCCGCCCTCCCCCTCCTCCGTCCTCCCCCTCCCTCCGTCCCACGCCGTCTCCCACCCAACCCATCCACCCACTCCCCATCCATCCACTCCCCCTCCCCCCACCACCTCCCACCCCCCCCCTTCCCCCCGCGCCAGCCTGACTCACCCCAGAAACCCAGGCCGTCAAGCAGCCGCGGCGGCAATACCGCTACCGTTCCGGCACGGTCGCGCTGCGCGAGATCACCAAGTACCAGAAGAGCACTGACCTGCTGCTGCGCAAGCTGCCCTTCTCGCGTGTGGTGAGTGGTAGCTGAGCGGCTGTAGCAGTTGCTCTCACTACCTGCAACAGCAGACGGCAGCTCTCCCTCGATCACGCGAGCTGACACCAGGTCCGCGAGATCGCGGTCGAGATGAGCTCGACCAACTACGGCGAGCTGCGGTGGCAGAGCAGCGCCATCCTCGCGCTGCAGGAGGCCGCCGAGGCGTACCTCGTGCACCTGTTCGAGGACTCGAACCTGTGCGCCGTGCACGCCAAGCGCGTCACCCTCATGGTCAAGGACTTGCAGCTCGCGCGGCGGCTACGCGGGCCGTGGGGCGGGCTGGGGTAGGCTCGAGTTCGGTTGGCTCTCATTGTGATTTTATAGGTATACCAGCGCGGCGCGCACTATATAGGATGATGTATCTGCATTGTAATGTGCTGGCATGTAGTGCTGACCTCGCTCACCCCGCCTACTGTACTGCTCACGCTTTCATACTCTCGTACAACTAGTAATACAGTGCCGTGTATGGCGAGACTATACCAAGAAAACTAGACGCATACAACTTGCCTCACACCCGGAGCGTGCGGACCTCGCCGCTGATCCGGTCAATGTCGTCGGGGTGGACGACGGCGACGCAGTCGCGCGACGCCGACGCGAGGCGCGTGCGTGACTCGTTGCGCTTCTTCGCAGCCGGGGGGAGGGGAAACACGAGGCGCGGCGGCGGGTCCACGAGCGACGTGCACGAGTGCGCGCCGCGGGGCTGGTGTGTCCGCCCCGGCCGCTGGATGTACACCGAGCTGCGCTTGCGGGGCGGCGCGATCTGCGGCGGCGCGCGGCCCACGGCCGCGAGCACGCCGGCGAGGGGCGCGTGGTCCCCGTCCCCGCGCATGCGGTGGGCGAAGGCCACCTCGTGCCCGTCGAACACGAAGAGCCCGCCCATCTGCGCGCGGTTGCCCGAGCGCAGGCCGATGCGCGCGGCGCCCATGAACAGGTCCTTTGCGCGCGTGAGATGGAAGCCCTTGGCACCCTTGGGCACGAGGCCGAGCACGTCGTGCAGCCGCCGCGAGGGGTCGGTGTACACCGCAAAGGGGCACTGGAGGTGCTGCCTGAAGCCGCGGATCATGGTGGCCGCGCCGTGCCCTATGAACACGACACGCGCGTGTGCGCGCGTCAGGAGCGGCGGGGTGAGTGCCGCGATCAGTTCGCGGAGGTACGCGGCGCAGGAGGGCGAGAGCCAGTGCCGGACGAAGACAACCAGCGTGCGGGGGGACGCGAGGAGGTCGCCGAAGCGGAGGGTGCGGCCGGCCTCGTCGCGCAGCTCGAGCTCGGCGGCGTACGCGATCGTCGCGGCGGTGAGGGGGTGCGCGTCCAGGGCGGCGGTGGAGCGCATCGCGGGCCTGCTTTCGCACGCCGAGGCAGACGGCGCCGAAAACACCGGGACCGACTCGGCCGCCACTTGGCCGCCGTACACGCTCGTCGTAGGCGTCTCGGGCCAGTCGCCGGACGAGGAGGAGGAGGAGGACGCGGAGCGCGTGCGCGCCAGCGGCGCGGGGTCCGTGACGCGGCGCGGCGGGCGCGGCGGGAGGTGCGCGGCGCGCCCCTCGGGCACGGCGTGCAGGTTTGTGCAGCTGGCAAAGGAGGGTTCTGTGGCGCGGCGCAGGGCGGGCGGCGGGCCGGGGTGCGAGCCGCGCCTGCGCGAGCTGGTGGGCTCCTCGGGCACGGCGCCGAGGGTGGTCGCGACGCCGAGCTTGTGGCAGTGCTCCTGCACGCGGACGAGGAGCTCGAGGCTCTCAGTGAGGGTCGGGGGCAGCTTGCGGCCGAGGGAGCGGGGGCGTGGCAGGGTGGGCGGGAGCGGGGGCAGGGGCTGGGCGTGGATCGGGCGGTCCCAGCTGTGCGACGAGTGCGTCGACCACGGGGACGAGTGGGCCGAGTCGGTCGGCGGCGGCGTCGGGAGGCCCGAGGGGATCGTGGCCGGGTGCGCGGGCTGCCCGAGGGCGAGGCCTAGGGCCGGGCCGGGGCGCGTGCCCCCCGCCGGGACCTGGGGGAGGGGCCGGTGGGCGCGCATGATGACCTCGGGCGACTCGGGGAGGGCGGGGGAGAGGTCGGCGACGGCGCGGAGGCGCTCGGCCATCTTGCCGGACATGGGTTTCTCTGCGCGCGTTCCCCACACGTCGGGGGGGAAGATCGAGTCGGCGGTGCTGTGCGAGTACGTCGAGGAGGCCGAGAGGGAGGGCGGCGGGGACGGGGGGACGTGGGCTGCCATCGGGTGTTATATGCGCGCGCTGTCGGAACGTCGAGGCACCGTGGCGCACGCTAGTCTCGATCTGAGTGGAATGGGTGTGCAAGAGGGGGGGGGGGGGGGGGCGTAATCGAGCGCAGCGCGTTATGCGTCGTGCAGTTACCACTCCCCGTGGGC